>KB696456.1:0-11810 GCA_000349165.1 Anopheles christyi | reverse complement strand
AGAGAGAGAGAGAGAGAGAGAGAGAGAAAGAGAGAGAGAGAGAAATATTGAGTGTATTGAAAACTGCAACGCATACCAGGGAAAGTAGGACAGCGAGAAAAGACACTGGAACTATTGTAAAGTCGCAGGATAAAGTCATTGTTCGTCAGCTTGACAGAGCAATAAATTGGCATTTGGATGGATATCGTGTGTGAGATTGTGATATTAGCAGCGCTAGATGGAAAAAAAATTAAGAGTAAATAAATGGCCAACGAAGGCAACGAAGGGTTGGAGATGATATGGGAAACTAACAGAACTATTCGAATAAATAAAAATAAAATAGAAAGAAAAAATAAACAGTGATCGGGAATTTTACAATAAAAATAGGATCTTTAATCAAAACTGACACAATCGATCACAGTATTGGTCACCCTTGCATGTTAGTGGCTCATTCATTCTCTGCGTTGTATGTTTTTGCATGTCCTACATGTTGGTTTTTGCCACGCAAATGTTTCCGCAAGCATCCGCAAGGGGATGGGCTGGATTTGTTTTGTTTTTTCCTACGCTCAAGCGCTGAGCGTGGGGGGACGAATGCGTGTAAAATTGTGATAAATATGTTGCGTCCTCTATGCGGGATCTATGCGAAACGAACGATATTCATGTTTGCTTAGAGACAAATGCTTGCAGGGGTGCTAATGCACTATTGTAGGGCTGTAAGCTGTATAAAGCTTTTTTGCGTGGTTGCTTCACGCTTTGCTAATAACTACTTCCATACATTCGAGTGCACTACAATGTTTATGTGCTAGAAGATCGGTGAGACACACCAAAGCGGACTTGCTGTGAATGTATTTACATAAAAGATCGTCATCCCGCTAAAAGTGGTACGTGATTGGAGGGAACTGTTTGACTTGGCGGATTGGTTGGCCCATGCCGTGAGCATTGATGCACGATGTAAATATGTGTGATTTGTTTGACTCAATAGCAACAAAAAGGGGTTTTGAGCTATTTTTTATGCTGCATTGATGCATTGAACTAACATTAAGGTCATGCAAAACGGTTCAATTCTTTGTAACAAAAAGCTAGAAAAACACATAAAAGAGAGTAAAATTTAAATCTATATCATGATTTCCAAATGTGCAACATCTTTACCAAACTTTGTTTGTAAAAACTGTTAGTTTTGTCCTCTAGAAATGTAAAAAAACACAATTTGGATAAAATAACTACTTTTTTGACATTGTAAGCATCACGCATAACTCCCCCAATTTCAGCCAACAAAACTTCAACACGGTGCGTTTTCCCGTCAGTATACTTTCAAACTGCACCGGAATCGACGTTCGCTTCTAAGCACTGTTGAAACCCACCGCTCCACCGTAAATGAATTACTAAATCGGATGAAATAGACGAATTAAGGTCAATTTACCACTAAAAAAACAGAGATCCACACAGTGACTCGAGCAGTATCGCACTGGCTGAGGCGGCTTTAAAGTAGACGAAAACCGACCGAGAAGGAAAAGAAGTGTAAAACGAGGTTAAGATTATTTAGGAAACAAAAAAAAAAAACAACCTAAACGCGAGTAAGGTGCGCAGTGATTCGCATCGGATTCGACTCATTAAAGAGAGTGGAAAAACAGGGTAGAAGAAGGAACCCACATTTCGGTACCCCAAACACACCACATTGAGATAGTTTTTCCAATGTACGCTTATGTACTTTTTTTTTTACTTCCCCCGTCCTACCCATTTTTAGAAATTGCCCCACTTCCAAGCGCAGTACGGTGCGGTGCTAAGCTCGTTAATCGTTAAGCTCGAACAGGGAAGTAATGATTGAGATTGAGTGATCGCGACGTTTGGAAAAATTGCTGTTCATTTTTTTCTTCCATCGTCTTACTGCTCCGTTCGGTTTGCTAGTAAAGGAAATCCCTGAGACGGAGCAATTGCACCAGCTAGCAATGGTAATGGTTTTGTAAGGGTGTACATAACGACCACAGCAAGGTCGAGAAGTCCCGGTGGATGGAGTTACTAATTTGTCAATCACTTTTCCTAACGCCCGCGATAACGACCGATCATTATTAGCTGTCCGTCAGTGACGGATTGGTCACCGTCAAATCAGAATCGATCAATCGAACGAAATTTCTCCCATTCCCATTTGGGAAGCGGACTATCCGGGGTTCGATTTAGCTGCTTGAAGACAAGCGCCGCGCTGAACTTATCGGAGGCTGATCAGCTTCCAGTAATAAAAAGGTTTATGCTACAGCCCAGCAAAAGTGAAAACATCGGCAAAGATTTGAGTTGTTGGGCCACTTCCACGACAAGATCTGGAATAACGATGCCGAAACGAAATGGTTGGGGAATAACATAAATTGATCGAAAGTCCAATAAACGGACCGCCTAATACCATTCATTACCAGCTGTTGCGGTTCGATCCGGCAGCTTGGGCATGCTCGCCATTTGAATCAATCCAATTGGATGCAGAGATCTTCAAGCTAATCGGCCTTCTTTTTCCCCATACCAGGTAGCTTGGGGCCAACACGAACCGACGGTTTGTCACATGGAAAGCGTTGAAATGAGTTATGTATGTTTTTTTTCTTTCTAAAGCAAGCAGGCTTGATTCTTAAGCTCATGATTAGAGAGTAAGGCCCACTGGGAACGCTTTGGAGTGTCTGAATTGTATGGATATTGCAACTGACCTTACCTTACCACCATGCATTGATCCGAAGTGATAATCATTTGGTGCTTTAAGGCTGATTAGCTGGAAACAGACATATTTTCACCTCATCAGGCAACGCCCTTCAAGGGCTCACTCACTAGTGGAGCATGCAATTGAAGGAAACGGTCATAAAAAGGCACACAGTCATGTAGCAGAATTTCATCCAGCAGTGTTGCATCACCAAACGCCACCAGATCACAATAATCAACCGCGCTCGATGGGCAATCATTTTTGTGAACCAATGTGGTACGTATGTCGAAGTCACCAGACGGATCGCGCAAGGTGCCACGCGGTTGTAACGCAAGTTGCCTCAATCCTGCTCGCGATTCCAATTAAGCATATACATCTAGCAAAATCCAATATCGGTTGGTTGGTCGGTTTTAACGTTTTCCCCTCGGTTTCTCGGCTTCAGCATTTCTCAAAACGGTAAACTTACCTTTTGCCGGGTCCAATTTTTGATTTATTTTTCACAGCGACACGAAACGGCTGTAAAATGGAGGGCATACGAAATCGTCGAACTATACAAAAAACCGTGCTAATCCACAAGCGAACAGTTGTTGTCACTGCTCGAATGTGAACGATCCAGCGATTTCGTATAGTGTCGGGCAGGAGATGTAACGTTATGGCCAATTAGATTGGTTTGGTTTTTCCCGGAACTGAGCGGTGCATTAAAATATTTTCACAAATAACAGGAAAACTACTTGACCAAAATGAAACAATGCAAAATGTGAAGTAGAGTGTTTGATTAAATTACGGAAGCAACAAACTGTTTGATCGACGAAACACAGACACTTAAAGACAGTTGGTTGAGAAATTGGGCACGTAATTGGGAGACGCAAAGAGTTTAAATTCAATTGTTGCAAAAAGTACATTTGGACATGTGCACTTTTAAATTAATTTACGTAGTTAAGAGTGGACAAGAGCAACGAATCACACATGCATTTCACAATGTGTTGAATAATGGTTGAGCAACTGAAAAAAGCACATGTGTATTATTTTACTATTTTAATTGATTTCCATGATGTCATGCTACTAGGAGTGAGAAGGAGCTGAAGAAAAGACAGTAGAATAAACCTTACCCATTTTGATCATTTTCAATACCGGCCTCTTTCCCGGGATGTAGTTGAGAAGTTTTTTCAAAATTCACAACAAACACAACATCCCCAGAAAACAAATGTGTGCATGCATCTCCTAAATTGTAGGTAAGATTGAGTTTTATTTCTTCTTCTTTATGCGTGTGACCGTATTAATACATTTTATATAGATGAGTCCATTCCGCCCCGGAAGACGGGGAATGGTCGGAAGAATTGCTTACAAAGTTAACAATGTCTCGGCTTAAACACTACTCTACCACGGCGAGCTGCTTTACACCTTTACATTCTACATCGTCGTTTATCTCAAGCTTGTAGCTTTGTAGGCTTGTCTGTCTGTCTGTATGTGTGTCGTAATATGTGTAGATTTATGTTACATTACTTTCATAATATTAGAATAACGTGAGAAACGAGAGCTCAAAAAGATTGAAGAAAGGGGAGAAAATGAAAGGAAACTATATTCACTAGTAAGAATCAAGCTGCTTCCCGATAGCAAGTGACAGATTTGCTTAAAAAGAACAGTTAGTACGACTCGGTAAAGGTATAGCTAGGAAAGTAAGAAGAACGTTATAAGAAACTAACGTAACGTATTCGCACACCTACTTGAGAAGTGGATATGATTAAAGTTAAAAATTGCACATGTTTCGTTTTTGATTAACCCTCCATCTTACACTGGCTCGCAAACATTGCCAGCCACGATTTCCTGTAACGTTCTTACCAGGCAGCCGTCCATTCATACACACGCTTACTTGCTAGTGGATGATTATGTTTTAAGCCGATCGTATTTTAAATCCCATTTCCCAGGTTGTTTTGTTTGTTTGTTTTTATTTTATTTTGTTAGCTCTCTACCGTTCTACACACGTGGAGTGTTTGCGCTACCTTACCTGACAGCCTTTGCGTCGTGCCGTGCGGCGTAGCCGTGTTTTAAATGTGAAGTATATGGCGCCCGAAGTATCGATCACTTCGAAAAGCTGTTCTTGCGTGTGGGTTTTGGGTATTTTGTGTTGCATTTTTTCTTTTATTCCATTTAAGACTGTTTGCTTTACAATAACGCTACTACTAACTCTAGTTTAGCTTTGCACACGGTTGTTTTTGTGCAGCACAATTACAGCTCACCCATTTGCTTTCGAAAGAAAACTGTCAATTAACTACAGAGGGGAAGACGACGTTTTGTTGCGTTCGGTGTTTGATTTGTGTTAGTGAGGTTGATCTGCCATCGTGTGTTTTGCTTTTCACCTATTTTTCTTTACAATTATTACTAAGCGAAGGTACTGAAAGCGTTCCGTTTCTGTGTTGGGTGAACGGACGCATACTTAGAGCGAATAGAAAACTTACGTCTTATGCCCAACCATAGTTCGTGTTGTAAGTATGTAAGAGCAGTTTTTGTTTTTTGGAATAAACGATTAAACGAAGGACCCCACGCGAGGGAAGAACGTGCTGCCCGATGAGCCCGAAGTGACAAAACGCGTGTGGTGTACAACAAACAAATATCTAAAAAATCAATAACAATAACACATCTTTAACACCTAACCCGTTTTGCACTGGTTCACCGCTGCACTAGTTCTTCCGCGTGGTCTCGTTATGAACTTAATAGATCTGTGTGTGTATGTATGTGTGTTTGTTTCTTTAACAAAGCAGCCCTGGTTCTTTGCCCTGCACTTTTCCATCCTATTTCTGTCTGTTATTGTCGCTTACTGTTTCTAGTGTTAGGGTTGACCCCGCATGAGTCCCGCCCGAAACGTTCAACCCAATTACCAGCTGGGCAGGAGGTTCGAGTTAATTAATAAATATCTAACTTAGTGTTGTAGCGTACATTTGTTCTAGATATAAATTACATCCACCAACCTTTGATTTGCCGTGAACATCGTGGCTGAGCACTACCACACGCAACACCCTTTTCGTTTACGGTTGCGCTTCAACTCACCCATGGCAGCGTAACCGTTATTACACTGATAGGCGTTAATAATATATCAATGATGCGTAGCGCACTTGTAGGGCGTTCAAATCCCGAGCATCGAAACCCGGAAGGGAAATAAATATGTTTTTTTTTTTTTTCGATTGAGTGTAAAGAGAACGCGTCTGTTTAGTTCTCTGCCACGCCTTTTCTATATGTACACACGCAGAACCGTGCTGCCATCGGGGAAAGATGGACAGGACAGAGCTGAGCTAGCTCCTTCCAAGCAACTACATCACTAATCTCCTGAGGTACGAGTGTTTATGTGTTTTCTTTGACATTGGCTGCACAACCCGCTCTAAACCCGCAAACAGAACCTCACATGTACGTTGAACACTAGCGTATCGTACGGCCATAAGCTACTGCTCACACGAACGGTACGTACGGTCGATGAAACCGATGGCTTGCCGGATCCTGCTCCAGCTCCATCTCGAGGTCCAGCTCCAGGTTGAGCTCGGAGGGTAGATTGTGCCGATCGCCGGTGGTATGATATTCGCCGGTGACAGTGCCATACTCGGAGTCGTCGGACGATCGTTTGCCTTTGCGCGACGCACTCCGCGACTGCACCGTCACCGTCTCTGATGGTCAATCGCGCCCAATCCGCTTGTGGATCTGCTGGTGCTTGATCAGGTGCGCCTTCTGTCGGAACGCTTTCGCGCAGACCTCGCACCGGAACGGTTTCTCGCCCGTGTGCGTCCGCAGATGCACCTTGATGTTGCTCTTGTTGAGGAAACCCCGGTTGCAGATGTTGCACCGGTGGACCGGTTTCTCCTTGCCGAGAAGCCCGCTGAGATCGTTCGCCGCCTGGAAGCTGAGTGCTGCGGCCTGCTGCGATTGAGCGTTGAGCTGATGTTGCTGCTGATGTTGCTGCTGTGGCTGGTGTTGTTGCTGCTGTTGCTGTTGGTGATGTTGTTGTTGCTGTTGATGGTGCTGCTGCTGCTGTTGCTGTTGGTGATGTTGTTGCTGTTGTTGCTGGTGCTGCTGTTGCTGGGTGGAAAGGCCACCGGAAGGGGCCGGTACAAGCGGTTGCTTCGACTGCTGCTTGTGGTTTCGTCGCTTGCTTTTTGGTGTCGTCGGAGAGTTGCTGGCGCTCGAGGAGGACGTGGAGGTGGTGGTGGTAGTGTGAGGATAGTTGCTCAGCCCCAGCTCGGGACTGCAGAGACCGTCCGGCTTGCCGAGCGTACCCATCGACCCGAGCCCGAAATGGTGTCCATTCTGATGGTGATGGTGTCCCTGCAGGTACCTGCCATTGAGTATGAGATTGTCGGTGGAGGTCGAGACGACCGAGCCGGGTGGACTAGTGGAGGTGGATATGAGCTCGCCACAGTACGACGTCGAGCTGGGAGCTTCCAGCTTGATCGGTGGTCCGTGCTGTAGCCGGTTCTGGAGTAGCGGCATATACCCGTGCGTTAGCAAACTCTGCAGCGTCGAGCTGGTACCGGAGGACGTATGCACAGGCGAGTTGGGCAGTATGAGTTCGCTAAGCGAATCCTGCTGGGTGACGATTAGCTTCCCTCCGTCCGGCACTCCGTTACAGGTGCCCTCGATCCAAGCGTCCAGATCCATCCAGGAGTCGCGCGTATCGTTACCATCCTCCTTCTCCACCTTACTGCTCGGTACGGTTGTGTCGGCGATCGCCGAACCAATGATCGCCGCAATGTCCTCGATCGAGCTCATATCGTACTCGGACAGCTCCTTCGTATCGACGAATATCCGTGCGCCCGACACCGAGTCGGCCCCATTCATTACGCAGCTATCGGCAGGTGCACTGTAGATTTTGGTACCGTCCAGAGAACCGTCGGAGAACAGCTTTACGTCGGACAAGCTGCACCCCGAACCGCCATTATCCACACTCGACCCGTCCGGATTCAATACCGAGTCGGGCAGGCAGGTTGACGTGGAGGATACGATGTTGTTATCGCTGCCGGTCGAGCCGACGCTATTGCCGTTGCCGGGAGCGTTTCCATTACCGTTGTTGTTCCCACTGCTGCCACCGAGATGGCCGTTAGAACCGCTCGTTGCCGGATTGCTGTACGTGTTTTGCGTGTAGTTGTTGTTCTCTTCCGGCAAACGTTGGGCGATCGCCGTGTAATGGTAGCCCGAGATCCCATTGATCGAGAGGTGGCCCGTGTTGAAGGAGGTAAAGGAGGGCAGCGGTTTCACGTCACCATTGCCGAGTCCTCCACCACCGCCACCGCCACCTCCACCGCCGCCTCCACCTCCTATGTGACCGTTCGAGTGACCGTGCCCGTTCACACCGTTGCTCGTGATGGAGGCGGCCGAGTTGAGCAGCAAATTTTCCAACACGTCCATCGAGCTCTTTTGCGTTTCGCCATCGCTCGGCAGTGAGTCGAGTTCGGCCTCGAGCAGCAGCTTGTGACCATCGAGCAGGTACTGATCGGTGACGCTGGTTGACTGGTTCCAGCACGGGCTCATTAGTAGACTTTCCACCTCGACCGAATCGTTCTGCGAGCTCATCTTGCAGTTGACCATGCTCTCGAGGTGCATGGGGCTAGCGGTATGTCTAGGCGTTGTCGCAGTCCGAGACGCCTCTCGGTGTTAAGCTTGGTGGCACCACTTGCTGGCCGGCCTTGCGTTTCTTGGAAAGTGCCCTAAAAATGATTATCCGGCGGTTGTGCGTTGAATGCAATGCAATGATGCTGTGATGCACCGGTGTAGTTGATAGAGATAAAGGCGAGACCAGCTCGCGATAATGGTGGCGCAGGTACCACAACGGGTACCCTGGTGCTCTGTGCTATGAGCTAGGCTCCGATCGTGGGCTTGTAAAATATACTCCGTTGAAGATTCTCCGTCGATATCCGAAGCTGATCGTGCATGGTCGCGGCCTGATCGAAACGATAGAAAAAACAGAAACAAAAACTGCTTAGATTGGAGTAGTGTTGATATTGAAGCTAAACGAATGGATACTAAATGTGGATGTAAATAGATTTGGAGTTATTTTCTACTAGTTACTTTCTGCTTTAGCAAGCAAATGTATGATGAATGCTAGAATCCATTGATAATTTGTGGTGCATATCAAAGCGGGTGAAAAAACTACAATCAATCACCATGAACTAAGTGACATTTTCTTTGTCACAATTCTTCAAATCGTCTGTAATGTCTTCAAAATTGCTTGATAAATATGCAAACACAATTTTCCTTGTTTTACTAGCGCATTACTTCCTCCGTGTCTTGCTTGGCTCCTTTTGTTTGCCAAACGCATTAGAATATTCAAAACAAACGGTCAACGGAGACCGTTGTCCTGTTGTGCCCGTTGTCTGTACATGTACAGTTGATATGTTTTGATTGTCATTGATGCCGCAAACTCAAATAAGCCGATTTTAGGTCGAGTACATAAAACCCTTTCCATGCTAACCCCTCTTCGGAGGATGCTCCATTCACTAGCGACCCGAGATTCATCCCAATACACTTCGCGTGATGATGAGCGGGGAAGAAAGGGAACCGTTCAACCCTCTTCCCACTCGTACTATTTTACAAGACAAATCACCCATTTACCACCGCAAACAATGCAGCGGGAACCCGTGACGCATGACAGCAATGCGTCAAAATGAACACCGAAAATATAATGGAATAGGTGCCACGGCACACTGTCGCATTGTCTGTATACGAAACGCAAACGTAGCATTGCCTGACAGCTGTCAGTTGAATGTCTCTCGTAAGTTTTGGGAAGTCACCGCACACTGGAGAGCACCCCAGCGCTTGTCTGGAGTTAGTGTTTTAGCGGTTGAGCTCACCGCAACGGCTGGGTTCTATTGGGTACCTTTACTGCCCCAGAAACGGATGTAGGTTTGTGGATGATCTCTTTCCCTCAGCCGTGATCTATTTCCATAAGCACGCGTAGACCCGACAGTATTGCAACACGACGTGCTAGATTTGGTCGCTTTTACACTAACCCGGTTCCCGGCCCGGTGGAGTTGCATGTGTCATTTTTTTGTCTCTTCGCTTTACCCCATGCGCTTGGCTGGATCCGCGATCCGGTTGTTCCTCTTTGCCCGGTGCACTGCGCGATGCGTTCGGCCGTTTGCTCATTTGCATGCGACACCAAAAGCGCAACTCGCTTTACACACTGCTACCTCGTTCGGGGTCGTTGAAGCGCAAGCATGGAAAATGTTGTGTTTGCATTCGGTTCCTCATTAATCGGGAAGAGGGGACATGAACAGAGGTGACTTTGTGAAAGGCCGCAAGCTTCTGAAGGGGGGGAAAGATACGGTGGTAGGTTGGTTTTGGCGAGGAAAGTGATGGGGTAGCAAGTAAACAGAGCTAACAGAGTAAATAAATAAAAGCAAACAAAACGGTGGCTTCGTTGGGGTGTACGAGCTTGAGTGATGAAGTGTCACCCGGCACGAAGCTTCTTGTCACCTTCGCACGGTGATTTGTCTTGCCGTGCGTGATGTATTGGGAATTTATTCGCGTGGATTTATTTGCAGAAAGGTACCGCTTGTTTTGTTTTGCGATATTTGCACGGCAATTTGTCTTTCTCCTGTTCTGGATGAAGGAGGTTTTTTGATGCTGTGGAGTATTCAACCAAAGATCACCAAAGATACAGTTAGTGACGGAGCGTTAAGTTTTATTTTAAAGTCTTTTTTTATAATAGTGCTGCTCTTTTGTTAAACACAAGTGTAAATTTGTTTTAAAATTGAGTCTTCACTGTTGAGTTTTATTGAACGCTTTATTATTAAGCAGTTGGTTTTCCTAATAAATCCTGTTTCAGGTTTTAGGTGTAATAAATGATTCATAAATCAGTGTTGTATCATTCTCAAGCAAAATCCGATTCCCATTTCCATTGCTAAACCACGATAGCGAAAGTGTGTGGCGACGGACCGGGTCGAAACAATCATCCCGCTCCACCATCAGGGAGGAAATGAAAATCGAAAACAGCAAATAATTACGAAAGTAATGCCAGTCGACGGCACCTGGGAAACAGTCGACCGGTGGGCGGGAAACAGCAGCAGACGGTTCTAATGAGCGGGAATGGAAGAAAAATGGCACCCACGAAGTGGCAGTAAAAGCCACCCGCCGGACCCACCCTTTACAGCCGTGGATCCGCATTTAAAGCCCAGCCCAGGAGGTTAAAATAAAACAGCAATCATAAAACATCCCAACACTCACCGTGGGGTGGAAGAATAGCACCGCGAAATATGCGAGCTAAGAAGTAAAGCAAAACGCAACGAACGAAAGGAACAAAAAATCACTCTTCCTATCATCCGACCCATGGCCCAATCATAAACATGTAGCTGTTGCTGCTGCTAGGGAATACGTCTGTGCAGAGCATTCCGGCGGGCATTATTACAACCGCACACACACACTTCCCATCGAGAATTTCAAGCGCACCGCATCCAGCCAACCAGCCAGATTGACCTATTTTCCACGTTCGGGTTTTTCCATTTGTTCGCTCGGTTCCCCGGTTCCTGGGAAACGGGCAGTTGTTTGGTACCGTCCCTCATACCAATTGTGGATCCCGCGGGACCTGTGAAAAGGAGGGAACGAGTGAAGCAACGGTGCAGATGTGGCTCTTTGCGCGAAAGCGTACCAAAATGGCCGGTGGAATGGATGGATGGAATGGAAAAGTACGTACAGAGCGAACGATCGTGCAGGAAATGTGCCGACCGATGCCTGGCGCACCGTGAAAAGGGAACGGGAAAATTCGCTTTCAATACAGGTGGTGTCATTTAGTAGGGAGGATTGGGGGTGTTCTTTTGTTGTTGTTGTTGTTGTTGTTGTTGGTACCACTACCACTTCCGACGATCGTTGTTGTTATTGTGTGTGTTGTGTTGGAGCGCTATTTCCACCTGACTCAAGGGGGATTGAAAGAGTAAGTGAAAACTGGGAGAACAATATTCTTTATTGTGGATTATTATTAAGTGATTTAACAAAACAATAACTAACTAATAGCTTGTTCAAACTTTAACATGATTTATATTTAAACGAGAAATATTCACCATTGCCCTAAAAGTACGTTCGTCACTGTTGCCATCGTGCAAATCTTTTTGCCTCTTTTCCATGCATGCCCATACGGTTCGGCAATGTTTGTGTAGCTTATGTGTGGATTATCTTTTTTTTT
>KB696455.1:0-11819 GCA_000349165.1 Anopheles christyi | reverse complement strand
GGCTGCCCCAGTTAGAGTGGCTTATAGAAGGTAATAACGCAAAATATACAATGTCTCGCATCACTATTTTTACTTTTCAAAACAAATGGAAACATTACAAACAACACACAAACAACTGGTTGAGGATGAAGTCAAGTTTCATCACATGCTGAATATCGTGACTTTCTTTATAAACAAAACGCCCTATTCTATACAGTAGAATTTCGGTAAAAGAAGCATCCATTTCTCCTACCCTACAACCGCAGATAACAATATGCCATTGATCATAGGAAAATACGACCATGATGTAACCATTTATTTGCGGTTCGACCAGTTGTACAAATGGGCGGCCTAATGGAATCTCTAGGATCCAGGATCGAGGCCGCTTCTAACTGTTGGCACACAGCTGCACGCTTTCACATTGATTAATCAGCATATTTTGCGCATCGTGTATTACGCCGAGTCAACAAAGAACAAAAGTTTCGCCTAATTTTATCACACTTCCACCATTTCCATACCCGCTGCGCTCTGATTAGACATGGATGTGCGACGTTCTAACTTCATTTCGAAGAACCATACTGTCCTGTTGGGGGACGATACTTTTCACTTTAGCAACCAGAGCAATGATATAAAGCTCCAATGAGGGAGGGAAGAAAACGTACTGTTCACGCCGTAAATGAGTACTAGAGCAAAGATTGAGGGTAAGTAAATTCAGTTACTACCGCTCAAGTCAGCAACTAATTATCGCTGTCGAGAAGCATCTTAGGTTGTGTATTAATGAGAATAATTGTTTATTGGATTACTGTCTGCTGGCCGTTGGGCCAACCGTCTTAACAGGACTGCTTCAAATGACCATTTTGCTTGCATCAATATAATTTCTCATAACTTTATTTTCCTCTGCTATACAACAGAGGGATAAATAATTTACTAATAGAGGGTACAGTGCCGGCGTTGTTGGACATCATGGAAGTGAAACTAATGCGGATTATTGTGATAATAAAAAAGAACGAACTAAAATGACAAAAAAAATATGTTTTGATAAAAAAGTTTAGCATTGATATAAATATGAATTATTAATATTATGAAAGAGGAATAACTTGTACCACTTAAATAAATCTAAATATATAAATCATACAACACGAACCATAACAATAAATTGGATTAGAGATCACTGAAAACATTGTTTGTATAATTTGAATGAAGTGAAATTTTGTGTTTTTTTTTCTTCATATTTCTACATCCGTAGTTACTCGACTAATTCAAAACAAAAATAAAGCAATAAAACAAAAATAACTCAAAAACCAGTTCGAAAAACGAAGTTATCATCAACGATTAGAAATGGATTAAAAAAATACAATAAAACTAAAAAACAAACGATTAAAAGAAAAAAATGAATAGCACTTTTATTTGAGGAAAGCTAAAGGTAAGAAAAGGTGTGTACCACTAATAATTTGTTTTAAAGAATCAAAATGCTTTGTACTATTTGAGAGCTAGTACTAGAACATCCTTTCATTGTCAACGCCTATTAATTTAAAAAAGACGAGATTCCCTTTTAGTCATTTATCAGTTTAAGAAAAAAATCTCCACACACACAATAAGAACTCAGCAATTATGAAACGAAGAAAAAACATTTAAAATTATTTAACATTCTGTTCTTCAGCAGACATTAATCGTTTGCACTTTGAATGTATAATTTTATCTTGCTTAACGTTGAGTAACGTCTAAAGGGTGTGACAGAGAAAAATGTACATCAAGTTATTCCATATGTTATATTTTCCATAGCAAATTGGTGAATACTGTAAAATACAATACAAATAATGAAAATTAAATTTTTTTTTTCTCTGATCGCGTAGTGTGTAAGGAATAGTTCGCCTCATTAAAAGCTCGTCATTTGTTTGATTTTCTTAAATGATCTGATGTTTTTTTTTCCTTCAGGTAACCCATTCTTGCAACATCCTTCTATAAAAATATACAACTAATTTTTTTTTTCATTTCCTAAAAGTAACCATCTGGTCATCGTTCTGGCCTCGCATTAAAGTTTACCATGATGGGCAACTTAATGGACTGACAAGCACTGGTGCGAACCAATTTCATCTCATTACGCCTGATGAAAGGCATGGCGAAGAATGGTGGAGTGGATGTTGAATGCTTCGTGATGGGTAACACATACAAACTTGACCGATCCTTGTTTTCATAGGAAAATTAAGAAACCTTCCACTTCAAACATCCGTGTCCCTACAATGCTACAGGCACTGCCCATGGATATTTTATTAATGGTACAGTTCCGAGCTGCCTAATCACCGTTATCTATTTACGTTCCGCGAGCATCAGCTCCGCAGGGAATAGGGAACACGAACCATTTGGCAAAGGCACGTGTAGACAAACCAGCAAAGTAGCTTCGTTATCGATACGTCATACCCACGCGCGCACCTTCCGAGCCGAAGGGGAACTGGCGACACAAGGGCGGCCTGTTTTCCTCGAGGACACTCAGCCCGACGGCTGGTTTCTGGCGGTGGTACATAAATTTATCTCCCGCTACCGTTACCTAGGGGCAAACACTTACAGGAACCAACGCTTCAAGACAGCAAGACGACATCGGTCGGATGAGGTAGATCGCGATCAGGCCCGATAAGCTTTAATTTTAAAGTTCCGTCGAAGCCCAGCGGGTATCGCTTGTGCCCCCTGTCGTTGGATGAAACGGGAGGCCATTTACTGAACAACGCCCCGAAACCGTAGCCCACGGACCCACCCACGGAGAGTAGGGAAGGGACAACAACGAAAATAACGCACAAAAAACTCCCATCAGACACGGGAACGAGACGTCAGTATCAAAAGTTTGATCACGTTTCCGGTACCGGGCAGCAGCTGGCACCAAGCTTACGGTTCTTTATTGCATTAATCTACCAGCGTTCGGCCTGCTGCTGCTGCTGCTGCTGCTGTCGCGTTAAAGAAGTTATCCTTCGCGTACAGGGTTACTTGCCACGCCGGCTGTGGCGACCCGAGGTTTCCTGGGGCATCCGGACTAATCGTTCCATTTTGTTTCTCCCGGGGTGTCTCTGTTGCCGGGTCGGTACTACCACGCTTATGATATATTTATCAGTAATGGTTCTGTTCTCGTGGGTTTGCCACCGTAGATGCTAGTGTTGGCGGCTAACTTTCGGCTTCAACGGTGTCTTCCCTCACAAGCCGTGAAGATGACATAGCCTCTGCCTTTCTGCCGCTGCCTAAGTAAACTTCCCAAAAAACCGGTACAACCGGTACCGGGTTGATGATTCACGGTGTACATGACGGCCCTGACAGTCATTAAGAAAACATGCTCGCTATTTAATTTTATAACACAAACTCTAATAACAAGCCATTACTGCTAGTAGCTGAAACCGGCCCAATGACTGTAGAGGGAGAGAGCATGAGTTTGTGCTCGAGACCAAGCGCGACAGCAAAGGAATAAGGTTGGTTGGGCCAATTCCCAGGCGCAGAAGTATTCTATCTCCCCGTTTCCAACCAATAACACTCCAAGAACGATTTTGTCCGGTCAAATTCATCTTACGCCCCATCCCCAAGGCACGTTACTGCGTGTTTAGCCGTTACCGAACGCACTTGTACCGTTGTTTCGTTATTAAATGCTTACTTCCTGTTTTGAAGTTTGGCTAGGTGTGCGAAAAAGCCATGGAGAAAATTCTTCGTTTTACCGGAAATGGCTGCTTTAATGAGCTGACACTTTGTCTTTTTGCGTTCGCCATCCACGAGAGTAAAGTGTTCCGTTGTGGAGAGCGGTCGGTTGGAGGCTCAATTTAAGATGTTTTGTTTTTAACAACTCCATTTGGCTTAGTGTACAGCTATCTTTACTGCTAATGACTGGACATCTTGCTACGATGGTATAACGGAAGAGTTTTGACATTTTCATGATTGATTAGATCGCACGTTCATGAGATGATATAATAATCTAGCTCTCTGTGCGACAATGCTCCATAGCTTTAGTTAATTGTTACTTACGAAAGTATGTTTGCATTGCAACAACAAACATCAACATCTATCTTTTACACCATAACCAGCCTTTACCCTTGTTCAGCCTTTAACCTTATCCAGCTTCCTTTAACCTTTATATTTTATTTGTATCCATGCAGTTTGAAAGGTAAAAATAATTTGTGCAATTGATAACTGAAATCGTCTCGCAACAATTCTGTTATTTCATTTCAAGATTATTTTCCGACAACTCGTTGCTAGTCAGGGAGCAAACATCCGATTTGGATCAACTTTATCAAAAACACCTTGAAGAAACCAAACACTATGCGACAGAATCTGTTTTTCTTCATAAGAAATTCGTGCGAAAAATAGCAGCATTGCTAAGAAACTAAAGCTTCGCAAAGTTGACCAAACTATTCGCCAAGTGCAATGTATACCCCGTTAATCTTGGCCCATAGCAGTATATCCTTTCCCTCTCATTAAGCATAACTACCTTCCAGCGAATCGTCTTACGCCCAAGTACCAACAGATATTTGTTATCTCTCGAGTGGAAATTTTGCTACATTGCTGCTGAAACATTTCACCAAGCTTGCCACCAAAAAAGACGCGCAATGTAATACTTTATGGTTTCGAGTGCTATGCTAAAGACGTCGTTTAGAGACCGCAAAACCTAAGAGACTATGGTTTGGTGCAATAGTATAGATATCTACGAATGTTTTGGAGAGCACAAGAGTAAACCTAAATCATTAACAATGACTAGCATCGACATAGGAAAGAAATAGTGGAGTTTTATGTAAAGCAAAAACCACCACGAAATGCTGAAAACTCTCCCAATTGAATTCGTAAAGTGTTACGAATGTGCTAAAAATATCATCAATTGATTATGGTTGTAATAAATTAATCCATTTTGTCGTTAAACTGAAGTAGTATAGTATGAGTGCTCCAACAATCCTTCATTATGTTTTTTTTACTGCTTTGTTGAATTATAAACGCACAGCTTTCTTCATTTTTACATACACAAAGCCATTGCTGCTGGTTAGCTTGCACAGTGTGGAATAACTTGAGCTGCTCGAAAAATATTCGCCGAATCGCATGGAGAAGTGTGTTTACCAACAATTTTCGAACAGAATAATTAGTGTCTAAACACGACTCATGTGATATCAATTAACAGCTGGGTTTCTTTTGTTTATCAATATTAGGTTAATACTGAAATTTTTGATTTTGGAGATTTGGAGATGATTAACAATAGGTTGAGAATTGATTGTGTATTAATTTTGTTGGCAATGAAAATAAAACTAAACCTGTTTAAAACTATTCAATTACAAATGGAACAAATAAACTTCAAACAGCACAGACTCCGAAAACTCTTAATCCAGGATAACATATTCAATTAATATTATATACTAATGTTATATTAAAAAGGATGTAACAATAAAATTATTGGATTGAATCATTAACAGAAATCCTAAAATGGAATATTAAGATGATATAATAGAATATAGAAACTATTAAATTTGTATAGTGGCCAACATTTTCCGATACATCTATTACATTCCAAATAGAAAACATAGAACTGCAGCAATATTGTATGGCTTAGTACTGGTATCTATTACAACGCAACTATTTACCAACTTACCCACAAGGACATTTACAAGGTCTGCCAGAAGCAGTGCATTCCTAGGAACACACTTCACTTCAAAAGCAAACACAAAACTCTCTCCCAGATCCCAATCCTCACTAGCCAGCCTTGGCGGTGCCATCTTTCGCAACAATAGTTAGTACGATGTCTTATCTCGCACACTTACTTTACACCAGTCCGCCGGGTCCACCGGATCCGGACGTACGGTTTTGGGATTTGCGGGTTATTACTTACCGCTGCCGTTGATTGCTTCATTTCAACGGCACTTTGATTTAGGGAGCTTTGTGTCCCCGAGTGTGTCCTACTTCCTGCAGGGATGCACCGTCGCACCACTACTGGCTGGGAAAGCGGTAAGATGCATTGTTTTTGTCCTTCCGCCCAGCATATTTGCAGAATGTTGCGACCGCTCTAGGGAACGAGTGTCTTCAAATCGAAGCCATTTTACGGTTGCTCTTCCATGTTTGTCGTGTACGGTGCCGAAGGGGATGGGACAAGCGGTAGGGAAAAGTGGCCGTAATTCAAAACGAATCACAAACCACACACACTTTCCTACAAACAACGGGGAATAGTGGTGGCCTTTGTTTCATTCCCTATGTATCATGTATGAATTATTTGCATCGTTTTCAGCACCGGATGGCGGAATGGTAAAATTATACCAACTTTTTATCACCCTTTTGAATGCGGATGTTACCACTTTTTGTGAGGTTTACAATCTCGAATAAAAAACACCCCTAAAACCATCTCGTGCATTACGATAAATGGGTGGCGACTGTAACCAAAGCCGACAAGAGTATAGTTAGCAAAGATAAAGGGTTTTAGAGATGGAAAATAAAAAAAAAACGACGAAAGCTGTACAAAGTGCATGGCAAAAATTTGAATGAAAAAATAACGAATAACGGTGAGGACTGTTAAAATTGCCAGTTAGAGCATTTGGTTTGAAATAATGTGTATGCTGCACGTTCTTAATTTGATGCTTTATTGTAACGGCGTGTGTTTATAATGGTAACTGTAAATACAATACAGCTGTAACATGAAGAGCTGTTAGGATAGATTTTTGAAAGTTACCAGATTAAAAATTGCCAAAATGTCGAAAAAATTACATTGAGAAAAATGTGCCAAAAACATTCGTTTTCCATTTGGTTTATTTTGTTCATTGAATTGATAACGGACCATGCGTCTCCACCACCTTCTCAATACCTCTCACTCAGAAAAATGTGATTTTGCTTGTTTATTGAATTATGTTGTTTTATTGTTTTACTTTTGATTGAGATATTTTCAGTTTTACTTTAGTAAAAGTTATCATATCTATTTTAGAAATTCTGAAGAAACTACCAGGCGTCTCCATCGCTTAAAATTTCGTTCTCTTTTACTTAATAATATGTTTCAGGATTTTTACCTCTTTGCAGTGTTTCAATGACTTTCTATTAAATCGTTCTTCGAGAGGTCAACGTGTTAGCAATCTCATTGGCACAATTTGTACAGATGAACCGTTGGAAGATTCCACTATAGAACCGTACCGGTGCAAGCATTCAACCACGTCACGAGGATGGATTTATGATCCAGAAAGGTATTTCACCAAAGTCACCGTTTCTAGGTTTCAGCTTTCTTTTTTTTTTTGTTCGTTTTGTGGTGCTATGTGTGGAAGCGTAAGGCTGGGGTGTTACATTATCGTAAGTGCAAGTGAAACTTTTCGTGCGAGATTAAATAACGCCAACTTTGACGTGAATCATCGCGAATGATTTCCATCGGCCAGTGTACGGATGGTAGCACAAGCGCATCACCCCAAAGAATGGACAAAGTTTTCGTGGGAACGCGGAAAGATTTCAGCGTGCATTTGTTCTGCACGGAGAAGCATTTTATTAGCCGGTGAAACGTGAGCGATATATCTTCTGGGAGATGGACTTTGGACTCCCGAAACTTTGCCCATCAACGGCATCGGATGGCATCGTCGGAACGGAGGATTCTGCTCACGCTATTGCTATATCTCTTTCTCTCTCACACACATACACACACTCTCATTGGAACGATGCGGCGTGACGTCGATCCGTGCCCGTCGATGTGTGCGCTGCGTGCTCAGGGATCAAATTACGTGTCTAAAAGTTAATATCTTTGTTGATATACTGCAACATTCTGGAGGCTCACTTTGCTACCGGCTCACGGCCCACCCACACACAAGGTAGCATTCGCCTAGGGAGCAAATCATTAAAGAGCAGCACCAAGGCTTACTTGTGGTGCAAAAATCGCTACCAAGCGTTTCCGTTAGCTGCTCACCCAGCCGCTGTGAACAAGATGGGGCAGTCGTGTACGCTCGCAGGTATATCTTTAAAACTTTTCTGCTTCAAATGATGTCGGATTGTTTGCTTGTTTTGCTTTCCCTCTCTTTATTTCATGCCAATGAACAATATTGAGGTAAAGTTGTGGTGCCTTTTGGTGTGCGGATGATAAGCCGATTTTATTGGATTGGCAGGCAATCGAGGTTTGGCTGGTGCGGTGATGACCTCGTAAGGTGGGCAGAAACGTGGGCCGGTAATGTGCGTAATTTATTTACAAACACTTTGCACACTTTGGAGCAACGAGACGAGCTTACCACTGATTGTGGTGTTCAAATAGAAGATATTTTTCACCCACATAAAAAGGAAAATTGTGTGGGAGGATTAAGTGGAAGCTTTATTTTTTATTTTTGATAGCACAAATGGACAAACCGTAGCGATGTGAATGTAAAATAAACTTTATTTATTTATTGAATAGCTTTTTTTTTTCAAATCAATCACCAGGAAGCATTTTGACATACAGGAAGTGTGAAATGTAAATGTAAATTTTCAGTCTTCATAAACTCCTGAAGGCATGCAACATGATTTTATTCGGCTTTTTTGGCACATCAACTTTGCCTAGAAAAAAGATTGCGAAAAAAAATTTAGATTGCGAAATGCAAAAAAGAAGAAGCTGATGAAGCACGTTCTAGTTCTAGTTCTAGTAAGTGAAGGTGAACTTACTATTTTATACTTATACGTACTGATTTGCTTGGACTGATTTAGACATCAGTAAAAGGTTAATTATCTAGTTTTTGGACGGTTAAAAGTGTTTCCTATCAGATTGAAGAGTTAACATAATCCGAGTATGATTGAAGGTACTTAAAAAGATGTATAACAGAACATTCTCTTAGCTAGAATATTATTTAATATGATCCAGACAATCTGGCCCCGTTTAATCCGACTAGAAATATTATTTTACGAAAAATATTTCATAATGAAGATTGTTTAATCCAATACCAACAGTTGAACAAAAACGCATCGCAACTATGAACTCTAATTTAGGACCAATATATTCATATCGCACAAACCCTTGCTCGTTGATCGATCGATTATGTAAATTCGGCGTTCCTTTCTACAACCCTTACCGACATGTTCAATTGTTCTCTCGCACTTTCTCTCTCCCAATCTCTTTATTTCTCTCCCTCCCTTCTTCCCTCCCTCTCTTTTCCTCTCTCTATGTATATCTCTTACTTGACCTGAAATAATTGATAATATTGACAAAATAACCAACCTCTATCATAAGCTTCGAAATTGACAAAAATGTAATTTCCTCCCCGTATACGCACTTGCTCACACACAAACGCACACCGCATACCCAGTTCACCAGCACCAGTGTGTGTCACTGGCAGAGTGCTCGGGTTTTAGAACGGATATCAACCGAATGCCACAAAATAGATTCAATTTCCGGCAGTTGACACTAGATCTACCGGGTGTTGCACGCTTACCCTCGACATACCTCCCGAAGCCATTAACGAACACAGCCAACCTGAGATTCCGCGTGAAAGGGTGCTGCGGTGGTACTCTATTCCGCCAAACCAGAAACCTTGTGGCTGGCTTGCTGGGGCACGGCTCACGGATGCTCAGCGGACCGTAGCCACGCCATGGCAATCAGGTTTCATGAATGAGAAATTAATTAAAGGCAGCCAAACTGGCACAAATTAACTCCACACTTTGCTGGGGATAAAGCGGACAGCCGTCTCATCGGTACACTCCTGGCTAAACTTCCTGGCAGGTGATTCCCGGCACGTTCTCATTTACAATCGACACCGTACCGCTTTGCACGCTTTGTGTAGCGCTGCTTGTAGCTACACAATACAGCAAGACTAAAAATAAAATACAAAACTAACCTTGGTGGGTAAGATGAGCCGCAAGTAGGATGGAAAGCATTTGCTCACCGGCACCCGGTTGATGGTGGTGCTAAATGGGTCTGGAAAATATATTGCCTGTCAAAACCGAACGCTTACGTCCGGTTCCTCGTACCAATGAGCAAGCCACCGAGCGACGGAAAATGAATATCATATTTTTCGATAAGCTAGCTGAACGCTGGCGCTGGACGAAGCAAATTCTTAAGCGGAAAGAAAGATTCCTTTACACACAGCGAGCGAGTGTAACTTTATCCACCTTCGCTTGGCTGCTTATCATCCTCCTTGGCCTGCCGCTCACAGGTACAGTACCTGGCAAAGCTTGTTTACACGCAATCAACTAGTTTGCTTTTTCCTTGTTTTCTGAGAAGATATATTATATCAGCTTTGCCTCACAATTAAGTAGCCTTTTAGTACCGATAAATTTTCGCTTTCAGTGAAATTAATTGATGTAACCATAATATTTGTATAAAATTGAAAGGCATAAAATAGAAAAGAGAATAATTGAAGAAAAATAAGCGAACTATTTTATTAAATCATTTCCATTTTTTCAATAACTTTTTGTATGTTTGCATGTAATTTCAATTTAAAAAAAAAAGGCTTCTTAACAAAATCGCCAATTCGATGCTTTACGTTTTGAACAATTTTCATATATTCAGTTTGACTTTTGCCCTTAAATAGAAAAAAGTGGCAAGAACTATTTCGACACTCGAAGTATCTCAACGACACACCAGCAAAAATAACACATACTAGCAAGTTAATGAATGTTTGAGAGACGTAGACTGTTATTCATCTAACTTAAAAGAACGAAACCCCCCCTGAACAGTCTTATTATGAGGTCAATGGCCTGATCTGTTTTATTTTGCTTTAGACAAATAGATTTATCGTTACGAGCTGGCTTGTCCGTTCTTTGTGAATAAATCATGAATAACTACAATTATTTTAAAACTCCCCGCACATAAAAATAAATGTTTTGGAGAGACAGTGCATCATATCATCAATAAACAAAGTCATATGCTTTCTGTTCTTCTTATTATTTTGTGTTAAACCGTTGTGGTTGTAGGCCTGCCTGTCAAAGCCTCTCATGGGCTGGCTATCTGTGACTTATTGGATTGTCAGTCCTGCGTCCTTGAATCAAGATTAAATTAAATAAAGATATTTTTTTAAGCATGTTGTCAGGTCATATGGCCTGGCGCCTTTACCACGAAACCAACGCAATGCTCTAATATCATGCTTTAGAGCACGATAGATCAAAACAGGCCAAAACAATTATCAATGCAAATTAAATAAATGTGTTAGGAATTAAATTATATTAGATACAATTCATATAAACTTCAATTGTTCGTTATAATCACGAGGAGATACATTTGATTTAGAGACAACAATATTCGTAAGAACACCAAATAACAATTTCCGATCTACCTTAGATTACCCTGTGCGACTGAACTAAACACAAACAACATCTTTTGATAGGATATGGGTACATCATAAATTTCATCAATAAGAGTTTAGTGTTGCAGTTGCCATTTTCGACCAAACAAAATCTTGCAAAATGCAATCTGTTTAAAGGTAAAACCACCACAAATTTGATCTGATTTGTTACCTAAACCGGTCGCTATAAATAATATAAAATTTAACAGACAAAGCAGCACATATCTGCAGCTATTTTCCGTCGAATTATGATGCAATTCTCCGGTCTATTTTTTTGATAAATATTACGCGACTCACTCAAATAGCTTTTTTAGAGTAATTTTCTCAAACCCACAATGCATTCACTATGCAAAAATTTGAACAAAAGCAACATAAAGCAGTGACTTACAATTCGCACGGTGTGAATGAATATTACAGTACCATATCAATGCTATCTATCAAACGATTTAAAGCACTGACCAATTGTTCGCACCTGACGCACCCTCTCCAACACATTGAGCAAAAGCTCACTTTCGAGCGACTAACGAGTTCAATATTTGTACACTCTGGCAGAGGAAATGCAGCTGCAAATTCAACAATCTGCAGCGCCACTTGAAAAGTGAAGTTCGAAACCTTGTTTCCGAGGGTGCTTGC
>KB696454.1:0-11764 GCA_000349165.1 Anopheles christyi | reverse complement strand
AATCTATAGTTTAAAGAGCCTCACACAAAATAGTTAGGGATGAATAGTTTATGTGATTTCTATCCGGAATTAACTAATAGGATATTCCTTTGCAAAACGAGTATTAAATTAAAAGCTCATTACGCATGCTCAACAACTATATTTTTAAGGGATTTTTTTGCAAGGCATAGCCCAGTCAATTATGATTCTTAATTTGAACAGTAGTTGGTTAAAATTACACATTTTTTTAATGTATTGAATCTCAACTGTCATTTTCAAAATTTAATTCAATATTTCACAAATGAAATATACAACAAAATGTGACATAGTCTCAAAGGAAAGAATTTTAGATATACATCTTTAAACAAGTTTAAATAGGGCAAAACGTAGAGAAACCCCAATTTCATCACATTCTTATGACACAGGCAGCTTGTCTGCCTTTCGTTGCCTGCACAATTCACCACGACAAAATTGCAATTGATTTGTCTGCTTCCCATCGCATGGTCACATCTTCACCTTCAGTTCAATTGACCAATAGATCGATCTGGAATTCGATCTTCCGCATGATTGTAGACGAAAGGATAGAGGATTGCGACGTGTTGCGTCACTGGGGCCGTACATTAAATTCCTGTCCCTCGAGTGCCCTCCCGAACCCGGCCTGCACACGGGTTATGTCATTTGTCCCGAACCAGGGAATGAAGAGAGTTCCGCAAGATGAAAAAAAAAAATGCAGATGGGACGTTGGAGATGATCATCATCCCATCGTAGTCGCCGTTTTAGATGGCGCTATGTTTTGTGTTTTAGTGGGCGTATGGTAGGGCTGAGATGTGCAGCGGCGGTTTTGTATAGAGTAAGGAAACATAAAACGACATTCGAAGATGTGTTGTACACGGTGGGACACAAAACTAGAAACAACCCCATAAAGGGTTTCCATTTCTTCTAATGACTTTCACCCTCACCATACCGGTTCCCGTTTGGTCCATCTCGTATTGATCATCAGTTACACGACGACCTACTTTCAGCGAGACGATTCAAATTCCCGGCTGGTCTATTATTTGGATGCTCCGATTTGCGTGTCGTGTAAACATCCACTGCAGCGGGGGTAGCGCAACGAACACGAAGGGTGATTAACTCTAACCGAAATCGCAATGTTTGGGGTGTCATTTGCTGTTGCACCTCACCTCAATCGATCGGCTCTTACCTGGTGGGATGTTTTGTGATGGGAAAATTTGCATGAGCAAAGGCAACTCGACTCACGCCTTCCGAAATGTTTTGTTGCTGTGGGAAACCGATGCCTTCCCGATCATGACGACGAGCAAAACTGCAATTCATGTTGTTTGTGTGAAACTCAAAAAGCCAATGCTTACCCTTTTAAGGGAGTGTTATGCAGGGAAAATAGGGTTGAATCGATTCGAAGTTATTTAGTTAGTGCTATGTTTTCCCATTTAATTGCAAAAGGTGGCAACATTTAGCAGTTCCCTTTTGTTTGGGTTTCAACGTTCTAAAGGATTTAAACCCAGCAAAACAAAATTAACACATAAATTGTAAGACATTGACAAGCATTGCTTTAAGCAATTGTGTTTATTTAATTCTTGATAGTATTTTGGCTTAGATATTATGATATTTTATATTGAACCCAGTTTTACTTAATTTATAAAAAAGCATTGAAAGTCCTACAAAAATAAATAATAATAGTTTGCAGGTTGACATAAGAATAAAAAAAAATTAATAAAATTTACCATCAGTTCTTATAAAGTACAAACAATATTTTTTTGTCTCATTTGACGCAACAACCGTAATCGATCTAGGCTTACCTAAGCCGCTTATTTAATACAAAAATACAAAAATAATGAATTAATGATTTATTCAATTGACAAGAAAAGTAAAATAAATAAATAAATAAATACATAAGGATATCAATCCAAACATAGATAAATAAATGAATTCAGGAGCTAATGTATAATTATAATAAACAAATGATGAATAAAATTAATCTACGGAATCAACTTTTAACAAAATTATTATTAAATAAATATATAAATCAAAGTAAAATAATAAAAAAAACTATCAACAAATGAATAAACAAATAAACGAGAAAATATAAATAAATATCAAAAACAAATCAACCAAATAGCAAGAGCAAAAAACCTTTTCAAATCATAATTTAAATATTCATCTGACCTACTGATAACCGAATAAATCGAACAATAAATTAAATTAATATATAAAACCTTATAATCATTATTATTTTTAGTAACTTTTATATTTCTGCACTTTATACTATCAAACTATACACAAAACATATTTTTTTATTTAAAGATAGCATTTGGTGGCTAATCAGACCAAGTAAGGATTGCAGTCAGACAAATGTTACATTGCCCTTGAAAAATAGCTGTGGACAGTAAAGTTTATTTCCAGTTGTATCATATTCAAAATAAAATGCTTAGAGCAATTCTTTTAGTAAAATACTGTAATAATATTCTATTAAACTTTACTGTACCATTTTGAGACATGCATATTGATTTTTTTTTTGAAATCCAGTATGCAGTTTCAGGAAGACACAACAATAAAAAATGTCAAACACCTCTAAATACAGTGATGATGATGATGATAAGTTCCAACTCTCACCCCAACGCAGGTTTTAGAAGGATTAAGATATTTGAAAAATAATAGCATACAAATGATGAAATTACAAAAAGCCATAAGTCCAAACTGTTGAAAGACACTAACGTTTTTAGATGGCAATAATAATTAAATAATTAAATACAATAATTATAGCTCTTTATTGATTGATTGATTGACCTTCAACTCTTTAACTGTTACACATACTGTGCATTATTACAAAATATATTTCCGTACAACAGGCATTCCGTTATTTACCCTGATAACTGTCCATAACATTGCCAGAAAACTGCGGCTTGATATCCCAATGTTTTGTTGATATTTAAATTAGATTAATTATGCAACAACAACCGACCAGCTTGATAACTATCACCTACAATCCATCATCAAAGGGTGGTACTTAAATAAATGGTACTACTAACAGGACCGCAGAAAATACTTTACTGTCATTTATCAAACGTATCGATCTTGAGAAACCTAACCCTCTCAAGGATGAAAGAAAAACTTACTCCATTTACCGTTCGGTGTAACCTTATTGACCTGCAAACCCATACATTAGAGCTGTTTCGTGGTGTATTTGGTAGGGTTTATGCGTTAATCACACTCACATTATATCTTTGCGATACACTTTAATAGAAATCGAATGATTTTAATCAAATGATCCATGGAAATAAATCACGATTTGGGAACGTTCTACGTCCAAACGTACGGCGCGCTATCTTAAGGGCAAAATTCAATATGCCCAAGGTAACTCTATGTGATACAGTCAGCAACGGTTGCAATTAAACACAGGCTTGCAATTAGTCAGCGACTCAGCACCAGCCTCAAGCCGAAATCAAAACTCGAACGCATTAGCGCCACGATCGAAATGAGGTCGCCAAAGCAAACCTAAATCGCCGATTGCCGTTCGATCTAAACCACAAGCGTAAAAGTTGCCGATCTTCGCGTAGAGGAGTATGGCGCCCATTCGCCACTCTTTATGACTGTCCTTCCCGTTGAATAACCAACAACAACAAAAACTCATAGTAACCGCTCCCTGCCTTTATCGACCTAACCTAACCCGCGTGTGCATGTATCATCGGATGGTTGGAAAGTGAATTGAAAAAATGTATACACCAGCCCTTGGTGAAGGAGAGGATGGCCAACCGCCCAAAGCCAATGCGTAGAACGATCGCAGGAACGATAGTCTAGCCGATGATGCTGGCGACTACTGCTGGCGCTTGTTGGGTTGAAAACTCTTTCAAATGGACAGTAATTATGATTTATGCACGAGATGCATATAATCCGGTCGTGAGGTGGCAAACAGGGGCCAGCGTGATACACGAAAAGGCACGCAGGCTGGCGCCACACGATGAAACGTTACGCAGTGCGAATTATCGATTTTCAAGAGCGTGAAGTCATCCGATAAGTTTTTTTTAGACAAAATAAATTAAGGAAGATCTTGTACCTGGACATTTATTTAAAGTCTCTTCATGAACAGTAATTGGATACATATGATGCAGAATTGATTGATCTAGATTTATTGCGAACATTTTTGAAATGAATGTAATCTGTTGTGAAGTAAAATTACCCCAAAAAAAACATCGAGTAAAAGCGTCACAGTACTAGCAAAATTTTGCAACAAGAAAGCTAACAGTTCTTTGCATCATACACTTTCACGTCCTATTACAACATTCAAGGATGATCACGATACCTGCAACGGCATGTAACACAGGAAAGGTGCAAATCTTGGATGTAACTTAAAGACCACCGGTTTCACAATCAATTGAATGCAAATTACGAACTAATTCTACACCATTTCCTGCCTTCTGGCCGATCGTTACTGAGCCCGTACCATCGTACTCTTGCGATTTCGTCACCGATCTGACGCCTGAGATGAAAACTCTCTTCCCGGTGCCATGGGCGTCAATCGATCAGTGCATGATCCAATATTACATCAACCACAGCCCAAGCCGCCCGTGAACTGTACCGTGTACCGTGGGTTCCTAAATGCGGGACTAAATTGACTCATTTCCTAAAGAAATCGTTCCGTTGCTTATTATTATTTCTGCACGCTCTGCACGGGCGACTCGGTGAGCAGGCAGCAGTGTAGTGAGTCGTTTGGCTGCTGCTTAGCTACGCGTATGGGGAGCATAATGTGCGTTGTAACGGGTGAGTTTGTTTTTCCGTGGAGCAAACGTTCACGCGTGTGTATTTGTATAATTTCTTAACTCTTTGCTCTTTGCTCCCATTTCATTTACCCCTTCACATCCGTTCGTACGATGCACGCACGGGTTGCATGACTGGAGCTCATGTAAAAATAAACGCCCAAACTAATAAACCCCACGCATTAGGACCAGTGGTTTAGCTAGTATTAGCGAAAAATATTCAACGTTTGGAGAGTTTTAAGGATGAAAAAATACACTACCGCAAGACGGTGGGTGCGATTGAAATAAACGGTAGACTGAGTGCGGCAACAAGCGACGAACCAACCTGAGGTGTCGGAAAATGATTTTATTGCGCGTAAATACCAGGTTTCATAATTAAATTTTATTTCAACTCATTAGATTTGTAACAAAATAGTATGATGGTTTATTTGTTGATAATATGAGATCTAATAAAAAGATAAATTAGCAATAAAGAAACTGAAGAAGCTCTTGGTGATTGGCTGTAATTCACAAAGTAAAAAAATAATAGTTCATGATTTTGAAGATAATTCTGAGACTTTATTTTATTTATTTTCAATATGACTCATTTTCAATTGAAAAATAACAAATTCATATTGGTTTCTACTTACTGAATAAAGCAAGAAGTAAATATTTAGTGAATGAAATGCATACATTTTTAAAAAAATTTAATGGTCAATTCTTGACATTTTTAGCAGAATAATTAAAAACAATAAATGTTGAGATTTTAAAAATTTCAATTACGTTTCTAAGTTAATTCAAAATCTTTTTATGCTTAACTTTATCTTGAATTAATTTTAAATTTTCCGCAAAACTGTCCTTTTGTAGGATTTTCATGTATATCTTTCCTACACATATTATTTTAGGCTAATTTAAACGTTATTATTTAACCTCCACCTTTCATAGGTTCAGCATCTTCCGGTCATGGATTCAAATCTCGTATGGACCAGACGCTTATACGCTATGACTATCCTGCTGTGGGTATACCATTAAGTCAGAGGCTATTCTTGAGCAGACCGTGGTCGATTACGATTTTTGCGTCAAATCAGCAGAACAAAATTTTTGATTACAAACAAACAATAAAACCTAAATGAAGAACAGAAAGCATATTTCCAATTCAATTACCGACTATTATGAAACTTACTCAATAATATCATACTAATGCAAACATTCCTTTCAGGCATGGCCTGAATACAAATTCAATAAACATATAGTACGAGGCCATCCGAGAATGTTACCAGTTACTATACTAAACCTCTCTTATTTCTGTTTAACCTCTTTACAGAAGTCAAATATACCACCGCCATGGACAAGACTGAAGGTACGTGCGCCACTTCCATCCATGGTCATTCAAAGCAATAAAACCAACATCCCTCATGCGTGAACGGACCAAACTGGTGGAATTTTAAATCACACTTTGAAAGCCAATTTTGCACAAAATTTACGACTCCCAGCCCAGCCCCAGGGCCTGTCTGTCGCCAACAACGACGGCGGTCAATCTCTAGAGTTGGGTCGCGGGAAAGAAATTCGATACGCCTACGCTACGACTAGAACCAAAATGCAAACGTACCGACACGCAAGAACCGTACATGTACGCAGTCATTCTATTCTGTACCGTGCCAGGCGAAAACTCAATTGAGCAATAAATCATAAACTTACAAATCAGTACTGATGTGTCGCCCTGTGTACCACCAATGTCCCACTTGATCACGATACGCGTGCTGTAAGGTTTATTTTGTGTCAACGTGCTATTTCGCATTCAAAAAATCAAATAATAATGTTGTACAAAAATAAAACAATATTTTGGTGCTGGTTTGAATGCATAAAAACAAATAAATAATTAGTCCAAAACAACCTAATCTAGGTGTCACATTTAGCTGCGCCACAAGCGGTAATTAAATCATTTACTAACACCTCGATTAATGTACGTCGAGTGTCTAGCGTTTACACTCTTATCGCTTCGTTTCTGCTTATTCAAGTCACGTACAACTTTTTAATTGAGGTACTTCTACAACCATGCTAAACATTGCCCCGGGAGCCAAAAGGGCCCACTCAGCGACCCTAAAGGTCGCAAGCAGTGTGCCATGATTGCAACATGCCAGTGCCCTCCACACGATCATTGCAGATTGCCTACATTAGATGAAATTCCGAAGAATAGGTCCATTGCCGGTAGCATGCCGCACTTTGCGTATCGTTTGATCACGATGTGTGTTGAACAGCCGATCGAACAACCGATCATCTGGTCTCCACGAGCTCCACAGTTCACATTCCACTCGTAACTGAGCATTAAAATCAAGTAAGTAACTGCACCACACGCGGCATCAAACCACCCCAAAATTGCCTGCTGTGTTAAATCAAAAACAAAAAAGAGGCCATACACCTTCGCATTCCTAGATTTACTAAAGCTACCAAAAATAAACGTTCAGTTTCCTGACTTGGAGACGCTCGAAATCAATCACGTTTTTTGATCGTACGGACACACTTCAGCGCTGGCTCAATTGCACAGGAAGTTTAAACAGTGCCACCACAGTGGCAGATTAAGTGATCCGTCACGAATTGCACCCGTAGAAACAGAACAGTTGTTATTTGTCGGCGTGTTTACGCTGTTGCTCGTTACCGGTAAATTGTGTTACGCCTTCAGTGCTTTTCGGGATCCGTTTTGCCTTGCTGAGGGAGGGAAATCTGTTTTATTCGTGCTCGTTGTGGAATAATTGTTTGAAATAGCTCTTCAATTCAAAAATAATTATGATTACAGAGCGCTGACAGGCTGAAAAGGACCTTTAATGGTTCAATACAATTTTTATTTTATTTTATTGGATAACTAATACTAAAATAATAAAAACGATAACAAAGAAATTTAATTGTGCCGATCTAAATTATTAAAAGAAGATCAGATTTTTTCATAAGAATATAACAAGAACAGCAAAACTTTAAATTAGGATATTAAAAGTCTTAATTGATATTGACTTCTTACTCACTATTTTAGAGCTCTTTTATGACCTTGTCTTTCAATATTATTTAAAAAATTGGAAACTTTAAAAAGAACAAAACAAAAGAGGTGAAACAAAAATGTATATTTTATTTACACACAAATAAGTTTAAGCAAATGTGTTTTTGAATATACTAAAACCACACCAACGAATGAATGGCCAATGATAGTAACATAGAGTACAAATAGTATAATACACACAATAAACTCAGAAAGGTTCCAACATCTTCATAACACTGCACACTACTACACAAACAAGAAAAAGGTTTAACCATAATTTTTAACGTGATTCAATACAGCACTAGCTTCCCACTTTATCAATTAGGTAACTGCCAACGTACTTCAATTACCTATCCCAGCTCCTTCTCAGCTAAAAAACTCCTTCCCAGATCAATAGATAAATGAACAAGCCCCTCCCTTACGTCTTGGGGAAAATCGCTGTTTCTTTATCACTAGTAAATAGCAGCAACACTTCCTTCACCTTTGCTTGTCCATCAAAGCATCAAAGCAAATCTTGTTCAACCACGGAAAGGTCACTCGGCGCTGCATTAACTTTCCTTCCATCAATCGAACGGATATGACACCGTCCTAATGCCTTCACTGGGTCCGCACTTCAAAGGGCACGAACTCTCGTTTCTCTTCTCTTTTTTTCCTCTAAGATATCCATTCGCAACCTTTTGCTACTCTTCGAAGGTTTCCTTCATTTCCGCTCTCCAATAAGGAACTGATGGATTGAGTTAATTTATGACGATTTGGCCCACAAATGCCAGTGTAGGTGGACGGTACCCTTTTTTTTTTAAATTAGATGACCAAAATATCCACAGCGTTAGTTTTGTTTTTCAGTGATTCGGTACAGAAAGACACCATAGCTCGGCCGTGAGCTTAGGTCAGTATGATGTACTTAAACACACTATAAGAAATTCAAAAAATAAAAACACACGGTTAAAAAAATATGCTCACATTTCGTGGAGATTGAATTGAAACCGGCAGGAAACTTTATGGTTATTATTTTGAAGGCTTTGCTTGGTTTCATTTTACGGGCAGTTCACGTAAATCGATACCCTTATTTACGACAGGCAATTAGGTGGGTTAATTTGTTTTCATTTCCGTGTGAGAGAAAGGATGGCTGTGGGAAACATTTTGGGGAGCACTAGGTATTTTGAAAAATAAAGAAATTTTGAAATTAAGATGAATTGTGCAGGGTATGTTTGTTTATTTTGTCATATGGAATATTTAAAATAAAAAACTAAATAAGTTAAGTGTCATTAAATATCGATAAATAGTTTTTATTTATTATTATTTTGGATAAAAAATTACAACTGTCCAAACATTAACACAAAACAATACAATGATTCAGATTGATTGTGTATATATAACTCAAATAACAAAAGTGTAGTGTTTGTTGAACCTTTCAAAATCCACTGGACATGCATTATGATACAAATTAAATAAATCCATTTCTCTTTTTACTTTCTTTTCAACTCGCCGTCAATAGTCATAAGATAACTTCTAGTTATGAAGAAATGAAAAAAAAAACGGTACGCCTGAAAAGGGATCTCCAAAAACACATCCCTCACATAAAAAAAAGGATTACAATCAGTCACTAGAATGTCGTTCATTCATATGGCCATCTTCCATTAATATCGCTTGACGCTGGTCAAACTTTCACGATCGCTCCGCGTACCTAAGATGGTTATCCCGCGAGCGAGCGAGCAATCAGTGCAGTCGCAATCGACCGTCAACCCCGGGAATGGTACGAAAGCGTCGGTCGTTTGTTTGTTTGGACAGTTCGGAAGCATAAACATTAATAAAGTGAACAGAGATCAGGAGGAGAAGAGAAAACAGGGGAACAGAGTCTGTTTTGGTTTTGAGGAGGCTGGCAACGGTGAATTGTACAAGACAAGCGTGTTTTACGATTTCGCGCACATTAGTGAAATGTGTCTGTTTTGTGGAATGAATCGGAAGCCCTAGGTGAAGCTGTAAGTAAAGCGTACGTCGTATTACGGAATGTGTCAATCTTTTGTTGTTAACTTATGATTTTTTTATGTTATAAAACGGCGTTTTGATACATTCTATTAAGTATGGGATTTGGAACTGGAAGAGATTCTGATTAAAGTACAATTTATTTAAGGAGATGCCTTGAAGGTAGTAAGAAATGAATTTTCTTTAAAATGAGCGGAATACAATAACTATCTCATTCGCTTCTTCTCTCCGTAAGGATAAGTTATTAGAGGTTGGTAAAAATAAATTATAAAATCTGCATTTTGAAGTAAATTGTACTTATTTAACCAATGAATAAAAGGCAGTTTGTTTTTCGTAAATCATTCAAAATTGAAAAATTCGCTAGAAATTAAAAAAAATAAATCGTTAAATGCAGCTTTTATTTGAGTTAGGCATTCGCCTACGGAGCGCATTAGCTATTTCGGGAACAGACTGTACCTTAATAAAAAGAAGTCGTTAGTGTGTTATCAATATCCTTACATTGTCATTGAAAATTGTGACATTCCTATCACAACATGTATTATAAACGGTAACACAAAAATATTTGCCTCAATGAAATTAAAATAGATTCAGGCAACTTCTGGATACGAGTTATTGAGAATATAGTATTTTGTCTCATGGTTTTAAATTAATATAAAATACATATGAAGGAGTTGTCCACAACGAGTTGTTCAAGTGTAAAATCGTAAGTTTAAAACACACAATTCTAGAGAGGTAACAATGAGTTGAAAATTCATCAGCTGGTGTTAGAACAGGCATGTCATACAACTAAAGCTAAAATACAACTAAGCATTAGACTATGGATTCAAACAAATTTTAATTTAAGTTTTGTTTTTATCGATATTATGTTATTTGCAAACCCACGGTTAGCTTTTTTCAATATTAACGCGAAAGTAAAGCGATTAATTAATAAAGAAACAGCTGTTGCTTTAACTTGATGGCCGCATTGAGTGTCCGACACTTCTTTCTGCAATCATCCTGTAAGTTCCAGCCAGTTTGATCCGTGATCCATGGCAATAATGGCCATCAAAGAACGCCGTAGATATCATTTGGCTCTTCTGACCCACTCCTGCATCGTTTTTCTGTGTTTCTGTCTATATGTAATATTCCATCCCGTAGTATGTAGATTCATTTTAAAACGTCTTTTTATTGTTAAAACCGGTATCAATAAGTCTTGTCCATAGATTGACAAATAAATATTAAACAATCATAAAAATCATAACATAATCATAATAATTGAGCAACTTCGTACAGATAAAGACTTATCAAATATTAAATGCAACAGTTTAGCATCATAAATTAACAAAGGGTGTATCCACAATTATAGTATAATATTCAATCTTTTTTAGAAATTGCCACAGAACCACACAATAATTTAGCTGAATGATACAGATTTTACTCGTCAGACTCAAATTGCATACCGATAAATAAACCAATCAATAGTTTTTCAACTATTTACCGCCTGTAGAGGATTATGACGTAAATATAAATTTTGCACTATTTCGTGCCCCTGCATCCAGTCAAACCTGCCTTGTAAAGCACGCAAAAACATCCATTCCGTCCGTACGCAGGAAATCGGTACTACATTCGTGCTTTAATTGAAATATCTCCAAGGTACATTATCTAACGCAATGTTACTACGCGCAACTGCATCGGCGGCTCTCGTGGCTGTGGTTGAGAATATTTGCTACTCAGTGCAACCGCAACGGGTAGCCTCAGCGGTACCGGCTTCTTATCTCGTGCGCGTATTATGATTATATTTCTTCATTTGTCAAATGTTATCTAAAATAGTTTCAATCTTCCGTTTTTTTTTTAGTTTTTCGCTTCGTTGTCGAACGGGCATTTGCGATGGCTTCCTATTGGGTCACTAATTCCTATCACATGCAATCGGATTTGCACCAGCAGACTAAGCTTAGCAACAGAAGCTAAAGTAAGAGCGAGCTGACATTGCTCTCGATAGGCAGTCGCGTTCGTCTTCCCCAGCCGGGAAACATTTCTGGATCGCTCC
>KB696453.1:0-11813 GCA_000349165.1 Anopheles christyi | reverse complement strand
TCTCTCTCTCTCTATCTCTCTTTCTCTCTAAAACACATAAAAAAATTACCGCTGGATAATTGAATAGTCATTAGACCGTACATTCCATTCGTTAGACTTTTTTCAGTTTTTATCCATGCTTAAGCCCATTCTTTTGACTTTGAGCTTGGTGTTCAGTCTATGTTATAACGTATGTACGTTTTAAGGTGATTCTCGTTGACCGGGTGGTTTTAAATGTTATTTTTTGTTGTTGTTTTGTGAATCTGAAATTCGCGCTTGTGACTTTGGTGCCTGCTGTTTAACCGAGCGCACGCCGCCACTGGCCAAAAGTTCGTCCAGCTGTACTTTCGCGTTCGAGTGTGAACTTTGACGTAGGTGGTATTCGTTTCCTGCTTAATGTTAAATTAATTAGGATTAGAAATATGTTGGTAAAAAAAATGAAACCTTGTGTGAACAAGCTTTATTGCATCCAGGAGCATTTATAACTCCATTAGAACACGCGAAGAGTTTTACTGCACTGCAATTCGTTAATGAAAAAAATGCTATAAACCAGAAACTTTGATTATAACAGAAGCTTTGATAATAAAATATACAGGTATGATAAGTAAATTTAATAAAACATTTAAAAAAGTGAAGAGACTGATATTTTGCTGTATGGCACTATTTCAAGATCTCTTATGAAACACCAAGGGACTCCATCAGTAGTAGCCAAACAAATTGAATTGGTAGTCATATTCGGTTATATCATTTGTTTTCAATACGACGTAATTTATCTTATTGGGATCAAAGTTTAAAAGCAATAAATAAATAAAAAGCTTACAAACAAACTAATTAACAAATTAATGAAACAAAGACATAGAAGTACAACAAGAAAGCAGACTAAAAGGGATATTTCAGGCACTATTGAAAGAAGATTTGAAATTTTGTATCAACTTACTTAATTGATTCGATCGATTTGTTTGTCACTGTTTCTTTGGTTTATTTAACCTTCTTCATTTATATAAAATTGTCTATCATATGTATGTTATTCAAAATAATTCATAATATTTTCTTTTGATTTCCTTATTTTATTAGTAATTTGTAAGTATTAAATCCTCATAAGCCACACTCTTCAGTATTCAGTAAAAGCTTACAACCAAAGAGAACACTGTAATGGATGATTTTCATTCTCTAAAATGTTATGGTTTTATTTGGCCACAGGAAATATACTAGCTTACTTCTACTAAACCAACTATTAATGTATTAGTAGAGGGATATATTATAAGTTAGTAAATACTGAAAAAACTTTTATGTATAGCAAATAAGAATCTACGCACGCACACTCACGTCGTAATACCAAATTGTTGCAATAGTGACACGCAAGGTTTACTAAAGCTAATAGCATTTACTTTTCTTCAATTCCAAGCGTCAAGGACAATGCGAGCGAAAAGATCGTTCTCACTTCCGCCCATGCTTTCCAACCTTTTCTATTGCCCAATGCAGAACCAGTCACTCAGCTTGGTGTAAAGAAGACGGTAATAGGAAAAACACGTAAATGGTGAAGGAAACATTACAACCGACATGAGCGTTACCAGCGGGCGCGAGACGAAAAAAATGGATCGTACCACAGAGCAAACACACGGCCACAATACAACAACAACAACCAAAAAAACCCTCATCCAACATCACCACGCAAAATGAACAATGCGAAAGTCACTCTCTTCGTCCCGCTGGCTCGCGGTTGTTTCGGTCAAAAATTTAGGAAGCGATTTCGACGATCTGACCAAAACGGGCCCATGGTGGAGCGCGTACTGGCACTACTCTTGCGGTGCTCTCACTCACAGTAGGATGGTTGAAGTTTCAAGGTTAAAGCTAACGACAGTGTGCGCCGCGAATGCCGACTCCTACCATCACCCGACCGAAAGCACCCCTTTTCGTGCAGTTGCTGCCCTTCTCCATTGCCTCATCCGTTCACCTCTCATAATCTATTGCGTTTGATTTTCTCAATGCTTTACTATCTTCACAGCGAAGTGTCCGTACTTCCACCACCCTCCCCTTCCCCTACCCTTTTCCGTACGTTAGTTTCCTCCTCGCTCGTTCCTATTACCGTCTCACTTTCGCATCTTGCACATACTGTGCTCTTTTTCTGCTTAAAGTTTGTCAAATTCTCCACTGCACGGCATTTTCTGCCAACATTCATCCCCACACGTAGCACCAACATTCAGCAGTGTGTGGTGGCGAATGCTTTGATCACTGTGCTGGGGAGAGCTTTTGTCAGTCCTCTCATCGCAGCTTGATCGTTCATATAGAGTGATCTGTATGCGTTCAGGGACGGAGTATGGAAGTGGCAAAGTTTTTTTTTATGAAGGACTCGGAAGTCGGAAAGAACATTTCACGAACAAACATTTTGGCAGTATAACAGTTTTTTGACAATATATAATATAATTTTACTGGAAGGGTATTTCTTTCCAATTCCTATCTTAATCCATATTAGTTGTTTGTTACTATTATTGCTATCACTACTAGCTTTTAAATGCTACTATATATTTGGTAATATTGCTAAGTGACTATTTTTCCATAATAATATTTCTAATAAAAGACAAATGTATCCGGAAACATATAATTACCTATGTTATCTATTATATGTTTTAATTACCGAACGGTATCGAACGGCAATACGGCCTGATCATTCGTTCAGAATAGTGAATAATTAAACATATGAAAACAATATAAATCGCAAACATTGTTTTAAATTACCTAAAACAATAAAAAGTGTGATAGTTACTTCCTAGCGATAACTACTCGGCGCAGTACAGAACATTAATACCTGTCATTACTCCACCAGCAAATCATTCAATGTCGTGACAAGGTGACAACAGCAGATTCCATGAACATCAGCTGACTGAGGAATGCAGCTGCAGTTGTGTTACGAATATGAAACACACTTTTTGTCCTTTACATCCGGAGGCCAACGATTCGGAAGGCTGAAGCTGGATAGAAGCTAGCGTATGTCATTCATTTGCCAGCATTACTTACACCAGCAGTCGGCCATGTTTCTAGTTGCAATTTTATGAGTTGTACAATTAATTAAATGATTAATTACTATTACAATTGTAGGAAGAGGTTGTTTTATTAGCTCTTGTTTCCTTTTTCCACTCCTTCACAAGGGCTGTTAAGACATGTTAGGCTTGCGCCATTGTTCTTATTTTCCCTTTATCGTGGCATTGACTTTGCATCCTCAGCTTACAAACCGAATATGCACTTGGCACATGGTGAGCAGTGCAGGTGCAGCCTGCTAACTATGGGGTTTTTAATGAGATCTAAAGCTTATTTGATACACATCCCTTAAACGGACGACATTGGTATAACAAGATGGCAATATTACCTGCAAGGATTGATTAACCTATTCGTTGTTCTTTACCTACTAGAAATTCCATTGCAGGAAATACTGATACGTCAACAAGAAAATAAATGTTAATGTTCACATATATGTATAGCAGAAATTTGGCTATTTTATTAAGATTTCGTGTTGTAGATAAATATACTTGTTTTATCAATGAAAGCAATGGAAATCATATTTTATTTCAGTTATCAAAAAGACGTATGTTTTACTAGGCGAATATATTTTCATCCTAATCAATTTCACGTTATTCAATTTAAAAAAACAAGCATATTATGAAGAAAGAGAATTATTAGCGTTCAAAATAATGCCATTTCAACTAAGGACGCATGAGAAAGATTATAAACGAAGTGCAAGCCACAATGAGCCTGATACGAATGCATTTGTTAATACTCAAGGATCAAAAACAAGGACAGGTATGCCAAGACCCATGTGATGAGTGAGATCGATCCGCAGTTGTGGACGTATCGGTTTTGGTGATAAATTGCGCACCATTAGTCTTATTGCGGTCTTTCGATACTTGTAACAGGCCATGTAGCGACAGAAAATGTTTAGGTCAAGTGGCCCAAATATTGATAAATTAGGGGTTGAAATAAATTATTTCTCTTTCAGCTTAGTTTTGTATCCCCGTATCTCTGATGGTCCAAAATGATGTGCAAAATCCTACAGCTAACCTTGATACTATCGATACCTTATTTAGTCTTTAGTCCATATAGTTGTTGCATCATAATCGATCAAGATCATGCAAGGTTGGTTTGAAGTCATCTTTCTAAGGCATGAATCTTCACATCGTCTGAAGTATGCTGATGCATCGTCAACTATTATGTGCTCGGACCTGTGTGTTTTACTGGTAGCGTCTTTCGTATTTCGAATTTTTTCCACGATCTTTTTGAGCCAATCATATGAGGCCTTTAGCTGTAAAATTACACACAAACAGACAATTTACTATCTTCTTTCTCAAAAAAAAACAAATCATTTTTTTTATTTGCCCTCCGGTTTATTGCATCCAGAACCAGTCGTGAATTATTGTTTTGTAAATTGTGGGATTATGTTTTAATCTTGTTGTGATACATAAGATACACCATAAGAGCTTAAAAACAACAGCAAATTTGCCAGCAGCCAGAGCGCAAAATAATTATATTCTGGAATGCAATAATGTTGCAGGGCATTTATGTTATACTGCAGTTAAATTCAAATTAAATGTTAAAGTATTAACGTATTTATTTAAATGCATAAAATATTAAAATACCATATTTCTTAAACAAACAAAAATGTTTGACTTACGCTTAACGTAGTGCTTGATTATATTCCATATACATACGAAAGCTTGTAGCTTCGCTATTTTCGTAATTTTATATTGCGTAATTTTTTACCACAGCACAAGCACAATGGAATGATTTTGACTGCCACAAAAGATCATATGTTATGCATTGCGTCTGCAATCTGTGTGTATTTCTCATCAAAAGTTTAAGGGTCATCCCGTGGCATACACTCACAATGGTCACAAACACGATCACACATTTTTGGGCTCCAATCGAGGAAGTGAGATGTGATATTGTCCATCAGCGACGAAGACGAAACCTGCCATCATCTTTGGTCGACGACGGTGCTTAGAACGCTGAAGGACAACTGTTTGTCCATCGCCTTGGTTGATCTTTGACTTTGACTTCTTCGCGATCGATGCGATGGTGAAGGTGAAGAGATCATTGAAAAAGGTGTCTCGCTTTCCTCTTATTCCCGAACCTCATTCCCATCGGTTTGTTTGCCACTAACCCACACTTATACAAACACCATATATATTCCACCATGCCAATCCATCACACGGAACCCCCTGAATGCTCACATTCATCACTGTATGTTTCTTTCGGGAGAGGTTTATTTTATATTTGTTGAATCTATTCTACCGCATGACGAACAGGAGAAGCAAAATGCAACCTTATGGTATAGGTGTAATATAGGGTGAAATTGAATTCTGTTTCTCTTGTACGAAAAATCACTCCATCAATCGTAAATACTGTGGTAAAAGTGCATGAGAGGAAAGTGTTTGCAGCTAGAGAGCAAGGTGCACTGCATACCACACCCAATACCCTTCCTGCTAACCACAGTGTTAGATGCTCTCTTTAAATGTAAGCATTTTCAACACAGCCATTTCCTGGTGCCTTTTCCGGAAGGTTTCCAATAAATAATGCCAACTCATCAACGATTCTTTCGAGGTATTTTCTTTTCAGCGGTTTCGGTTCTTTCACCGCCGATTAAGGCAGCGATTGGATTCAGAACGTTTAAAGTGTGAAAGGTGAAAGGTTCGATTACCCACACTGGAGAGAAATTTAATTTCTTCCTTTGTGGCGTGAGTCAGCACCCTTGTAGTTGAACGTCATTAGGAATAGGAAAAAAAATGTTATGCGTTGAGTTTAGAAATAAAAACAATATTAAAAAAATAATCGATCGATAGTTTTCAAAAATATATACCTGACCGAAGTAAATCATTTTGCTTAAATATGGTAACGTCCTTCCGTGGACTATCCCTACATCGGGAAATTTATACAAATCTTCGTAATCGTATGTCACCTTGTACTCAATGTGCAAATATTCTCCACTGTGCAGTGATCTATTAAAAATCAGTCAAATTTGGTAGCAGCATGCAGCATTGATGAGCATTAATTGAAGCAACAGTACGATCAATGAAATGCTGCGTGTATTTAATGTGTGCATTCGATCGGAGTCTAATACCACGCATTTCGAATGAACTGTCGGCGATGATGGTATAATGTTGTATGTATAGCCTTCAAAGCTCATAAAGCTCTGGTGAAGCACCATCGGAAGCCGGAAATGTTCTCTAGGTAATGGCGTGAGCCTGTGGAAATGTGCTCAGGGTCGCACACGAAAGGTGGAAATTAATAATCAACCGCTGTTTCGTGAAACGAAACGTAACAATGTGCAACATGGATTGAAGGTTCTTCTGGTAGCTAAAGATGACGCTCTTTTCCTTTTCCGCTCGCTGTTCCATTTTCCATTTCGTAGTTTAGTTGGTGAACTATACAGTATACCGTTGCTGTGTTCAAATCATCACTGATCATCAAGTTGTGAGAATCGTGTAAACCATAGACAGTATGTTAAATATACGTTTAACGTTACGGAAAACAAGATAAGTTTCATCAATATATAAACGGTCCAGTTAAAGACCAATAAAAGACTTCAATGCTACTATTACAAAGAAACCTTTTTCTAACATTGCATGAAGGAGGCAAGATCCATACGTGCGTTTAATATGATGATTTAATTTCATCACTAACGACACAAATCACGATAACTCCTCTCGTTTTCGCAGTAGTTCCAGTACAAACTTTCCGTTGCTTTCAATCAAAGAAGTTTAGTTTGCATGACCTTTTTCTCAACCGAAGCTATTCATCACCCGAATAGACGCATTCGAAAAGAGACGCATTCGACCGTTGCGCTCGCACCGGAGGAACAATCGTGTTTTTTTTTAAACCTGTGACCTCTACCAAATTGGCCACCAGACCATTTGATTTGCCGCGGCGGGAGTTCTTCTATCACACCGAACGCAACGCTGCAAAGGTATGGGTTAGTGGCCAAAAAAAAAATTGTAAAACTGTTTCTGCAGTTGTTCTTGAACTTGCGAACCTGTGTATGTTCGAGGCAAGAGCATGGGAAGTTAACAAACAAACAAACAAAAAATGATTGAAATTCGAATGAACAACCTCCGCAGCAAAAGTGCGCGACGTCTGTCTGGTTGTACGTGTGCCATGTTAGTGATCGGATGTGTAGTTGTGTGAGGCTGACGGACGTAGCAAACCCCGTGCCTTGCACTGAAAATCATTTCAATGTCAATTCGACAAAAAAGTACTCCTTCCCGGTTGCGAAAGCACGCAACGCTGTCATTGCATTGGTTGAAGGTGATTAACACAAATTTGGGCAAATCGTTTCACGAAAGCGCTACGAGGTAGGCATGCAAGGGAGGGTTTTTTTTTTGGTATGTCACATTTGCAATGATTCGCAGAGGGCAACATAAAGTATATAAGTATACCGCTTAAACCATTTCACTTTCCAATTCCGTATAGCATACTTCACAACGGACTAGTAAACCAGAAGAAAAAGGAATATGCACTTTACTTTTCTACAATTTCTTCGAAATTCTCGAAATTCATGCTGCAATGTTGAAAATCAAGGTTGAGAAAAATAGGTCACATACATGTTCAACTGTAACAAATCATAGTATGTTGTATACATAAATCGCACACGCTGCATGAAATTCTGCATAAAGTTGAACTAGCCTGCCTGTTAGCATACCCACCCCTCCCCCGATGCCATAATTATGTACCCTGCTTCATCATAACCCTACTCAGCATCAGCGCAAAGGTAGCTCTCGCTCTTCACCGACCGCAAGATCATCAAGACACACAGATCGCACCCCAACTCTTTCGCGAACACAATCTCCTAATACAATCTGTTCCTTCTTCAATCTTCCTCAACCTTCTACTCATTATACACAACATTCTAATTAATTGACCTTGACGATTTTGCTGTATATGCAGCACCGAAAGCAACACCGTGGACGTCGTTTCCTTTCGCTTTTTCTTGCTTGGTCCTCTACCCTCTCCTCTTCTCTTTCTCACGATCCTGGCCTCCAGCAATCGGAGCTTTTCGCTCACACAAACTTGCCCCACTCCAAGCGATCGCTCGTTTGGGGGTGGAGGGGAGAATCTATTCATGAGAAGTGCTTCCTTCTTTTCATCAACGTCACTTTGGTGGATCTCCCTTCCTTTCAATGAAATAGAATCAGCGGTGTGATTGTTTACCTGACTTTGCCCTGTAGTTTACCAGTGTGGTAAAGGGGCAGCAGCAGCGTGAGAGTTATGTTGTTTTGCTTTTGAATGTTGTGAAGTTTATTTTTGGCAGCAGTTGCGCCGTTGTTTCGATTACTGATTTGTTTTTGACCTTAGCAGATGGTACATGCAGGCCGATCAAAATATAGAGGATTAAACAATGACTTTTGACTGCAGTTAAATTCGCCATTTACACTGGTGCCCCTCATACAACGAGCTCAAGCCTTTGCAGTAATACAGGTATATAATTGCCATCATATTATGTTAAAGGTTAAATAATTCGAATAGTAACTCTTTTAATCTGAAAATAAAAATAAGATAAATAAAGGAAAAAATTCAAAAGAAACACTTTTTTTAGAGGACGAAACATTCATTGTACGAAGCAATCGAGTTTTTAGGTATAGAAAGCTGTTCACTTTGAAGTTGAAGTTAGTTTACGTCCAAAGAAAGCTGTCTTGATGGATTTTTCTTCAATAAGCTTATAACTCATTAACAATCGATCTCTTAGTTACATATTCCGTCGTACAGTGTTTACATTCAAAGTATTTATATGTTTATTCATATTAGGACGGTCTGTCTCCGGAGCATCACTGAATATTATTTTAATTGATAACAATATTTTACTACCGAAAAAAACCCAAACCATATCCTTTAAAGTTTAGTAATAAATATTGAGCCATTTGCAATGCTGCACACTTGTGTTCAGGTAAAATAAAATTCTTGGAGTGCCTTCAGTAGCTACGAATGTGTTTGATATGTTAGTAAAACCATAATCTATAAAATACTTTGGCTCAGTAATTTCTAAGTATAGACTGTATTTCCATCATACTAATATGTACAAAGGTGTAATAGGAGTTTTCGAATATTGGCAGACCTGTTCTGACAACATTCACAGGCAGCAATAATCGTATGAGGACCAATAGGAAAAAAATTCCTCGAGGCGAAATAACGCCTAACATTTCAAGGCCATATCCTCAAAAATCGTTCTTGTTCTACCATATCCAACTGTGAGCAAAAAACGCACGGTCGGCTCAATTGCGTAAAAAAGTCCAGACAGGACGCCCAAACAAACTATAAACCTTTTGTGACCGAGAAGGTGCACAGAGTAGACACGGAAGAATGCAACTGAAAGGAATTGCACCATGAGACGTTTGAAGGTGTTGCACAAAGAAGAAAGGAAACGATTAACGAATCTTAGAAAACAAGAATAAAAGCGCAGAACAGAAAAAAGAAAAAGCTAACTTTCAGAGAGAACACAAAAAAGAGAGAGAATAAGAGCAATCTTCACGATTTTGATTGAATCGAATCTTTTTATTTCGTATGGCATAGAATGTTTCTGTTAGCACTGGCTTCCGTGGTATGAGACATTTAGACGCAGGAAAGAATTATTAGCGTTTCATTGTAGAACCATATTTTTTAATGTCAAGAAAATGATTTTTTCAATTTAGAAAAATTTCAGCAGATAATTTGGAGAATGTCTCATTGTTCTTTAAACATTTTGTTTAAAAAAGTCATAAATGTGTATGCCTTTCACAAGCGCTTAGCAGTATAGTCCACGTTGCGACCAATACGTGCGTGTACGACTTTTAATCTAGTGGAATTTAAAACTACTAAGCCACGGAAGTGGACGCTTTTGCCTTCGTTTGCTGTTCGGACCCCGTATACTACATAATACGTCGTGACCTTGGAATGGTAGAAAGAGAAATTCTGTAACACGTTACACACATGTGACCACAGAGACTAAAACGGCTGCGTAGTCCCCATCCGCGTCGAACAAAAAGTAAATAGTGGGACGGTGGTTTGTACCTTTTGGTTGGGCAATTCCGAGTGGCTAGATACCGTATGGGTGAAAGAGAAAAACACTCCAGCATATGTTGGAGCAGTCTAGCTATGGTTCGTCCGCGCTCTCACGTGCAACTGTTTTCCAGATTTGCTCTAACAAGGCTGGTGAAATAAATTGCTACTGCTAAGTTGTTCTATAAACTAATAGTATATGAATTTTCAATAATACAGCCAAATCTAGAAATTATTCCTAAATTCTTTTTATTATTATAAATCCAACTAAGAATTCTACAATTGTCGGCCTTTTTTTAATGAACATGTGGTTGATTAATGATAGATGTCCTTTTCGAGAACTGAGAGCAACAAGTGAATAGAAGAGAAAGTCTTTTAGCTATTGCCAAGGGATGATGACTCAATTTATCATTGAGAATACAGTTCGTTAATGAGACGGTGGGAAATGTTATCCTTGCTCAGGTAACATGTAACGAAATTTCTTTAAAACGCTCGAAATATGATCACCTGTCATCAAAGCTAAACTAGGTCAACACTGCTTGTGTGTAGCCTTTTTGAAGTTTGGTAAAAAAAGTCTATTATAAGAAATACACAATAAGTTGTATAATGAATTAGATATTAAAAAGTTCTTCGCACCATATTGGTGTGAAACGAGAAGACAAGAAGTCATCCGTTAGCTCATACCAAAATGCCCCTTAGCTAACACGGTACCAATCAAAATTATTGAATTATTTGTTATTGTTTTGTTAGTTTATATATATTTTAGTATAGTCTATCTTGTTAAGCGAATATTTTAAAGCTTAATTTATGGTGATGAAAAATTTAATAATTATTATGACAAATTGCACAAAGAAAAGATTTCTTTCTTATCGATGTAAGATTCAGCCGGACGGTTTTTGTGTTAAAAGCCACGAGCAGGGGAAATCATCATGCCAACGGTAGCAAAAGGTGTGGTGGTGAGCGTGAGATTCGATTAGGTAATTTCCTCTCCATTTCTCTGTTTCTTTTCTTCGCTCTTTTACTAACGCTGTGAACGACTAAAACAATGAAATTTATTGCTTGCCCTCCTCCCCACGTTGCACAATGAACCTTCTTTCCTAATCCGGTCCATTGCCTAACTGTAGATTTTCCTTAGCAGCCAACCACCGTTTGAAGCTAGTTTTCCTTTCGCTTTTCTCTGAGTACCCACCATTTTATTACGATAACTGTTGCTGCTGTTGTTTTAGCTTCTAGTTTCACATGCCGGCTGTCAACCAACCATAGTTTCGAATGGGCGCGATTATTAGCGTATTACATAGCGATTACAATGTTTCTCGTTCTAATGAACCAGTCATTCGAGAATATAACAACGTGAGTGTGAACATAGAATAAAATAGTCCTACATGTTCTGATTTTTATAAACATATTGAACTAACCGTATAGGATAAAGAAAAGGGAATCAATATTGTATTTATAATTTTGGTAAATTATTTCAACACCAACATTACAGAAAAGTTTTCCTTTAAATAACCATAGATCTGTGTCTAACACGTTATGCATAGAATCAACTTGATGTATAGTCATTTATTTTTGGTGCGTGCAATTTTCGATAAAGAAGGTGAATTGCTCGGGTAAAAGCTGTGAAGCTAACCATTTCGCTTATCTCCCTTTCACTTACCACGATCTTAAGGAAATATGAAAAGGCAACTGAAGCTTCTCTCCCTCCGGACTGCAGAAAGTTTGAATTGCGGGCTTTTTCGCTTGCCTTACGCTTTAGCCCATCACTCTCACTCTCTGTCGGTTAATTTTACCATCTCTCTCTCTATCTGTCTCTCTCT
>KB696452.1:0-11807 GCA_000349165.1 Anopheles christyi | reverse complement strand
TCGATTTCTCATCACGCTAGTGCTGACGCACATCAATCAGCCGCAACAGTGTAACACTCCTCAATCCCCTACCCTGCGAGGCGGGACACATTTGCAAACACGCGAGTTTTTGCGCAAATGCGGAACATTTTACGCACGCCAAACCCAAATCACTATCATCGCGCGAATGTCACCCAAATTGCCGGTTTCATGTGAGTGCGGCCTCACCGTTGCAGGGGGGGAGGGGGGGTATAGAGGGCTGGTCCGATGTTGAGCACACCGAATCAATCCAAAATGTCGGACCATTTCGTCCACCCGTTTTATGGTACATCGCATAGCACACCCCAGCCCAGCCCAGTACCACCTTGTTTAAAAATATCATTTCGCCTGCACGATGTCCAACCAATTACGGATCGTCCCCTTTCCCCCAGCCCATCCCCAGTGGTGATGATGGCGGGCGCGATCTGGTGGTGGCGGTTTGGCTGTTTGTGGTTTGTTTTGGTCGCGACATCTCTTTCGCGAGCGTGTCTGTGTGGGTCGGTGCCAAGGGCCAGGACGGTGCCGTATGTAAAAATAAGCACGAGCTTTCTTTCCAACCCCCTTCCCAAGCATCGTGCCCCACGCTACCCTCCCCGCTATGTTACGGACACAGTGGCGACACAGATGGGTTTTTCTTTTTTACTTTAACCTCCCACTACGACGGCGAGTCTTTTGCCGCGGCTGTCGGTTTTCGGATCGGAGGACGGTCACAGGGTATTTTGGATTTTTGGTGGATAAAGGAGAGAAAGGGAGGGTGAGAAAAGATGATCGTTCGATGGGTTTGTTGACTTTGCACGGTACAATGGAAAAGGGGCAGCGAGAAGGAAACACTCGGGGTAAAGGACTCGTACCGCGGATTGATTGACGTCGCTGTACCAAAAAGAATGCCGGGTTGGCACCGTGTGATCTTGTTTTGTGCTTTGTAAAATAATGTACATCGTAAAACAAATGCTTGCCCCTCGTCAATCAAGCCCCCCCCCCCCACCCCAAACACAATAGAACCTCGTGTTGATCTTCCTGCAGATCGTAAAGCAAACGCGACGCCAAGTCATACAAAGTCCTGACATTCTGGTTTAAAGGAAAATTGTGGGGGGGTTTTTCATGGACAGCCACTGGAGCTGTTTTTTACTCGTTCTCGACGGCATTCCTTTGCAATAACAATAACCGACAGTGCGAACAAGGACGGCAAACTGTACGCATTTGGGTCAATGGAAATGCATCCACAGCTGGGCGAGATGGAGCAGTTGTTCCGCGATCGTTGCCAATGTCAGGGTTTTGTGCACCGGAACCGAGCGGATAACGGAGCGCTTGTCAGGTCGCGAGTGGCTATTCAATGACCGAAGGCGTCGGACACGTATTGAAAAAGGCAATCACGAAGGACAGGATAAGCAGGCGTTACATCGCCAGTTTCAGATGATATAACACAATGCCACATGAGAATTATCGTGCCGGCACGCACGAGCTGTAATGCTGTGAGGCGTTTTTGCTGCCGTTGTTGTCTATTTTACTGCAACAACATAGATCGCGATGATCGCGAGTAAAACAAAACGTTTCACCAAGAGAGAGAGAGAGAGTGCGAGAGATATTATTTGTAGTACGGTTAACTTGACATTGGAGCTAGCACCAACAACGGTAAGTTAAATAGCTTTGTTTACGACGAAATAACATCTTCCTACGCTTCGGACACTAAGGATTATGAGATGGAGGTGATGGGTGGTGGAAGGGAATGGGAGTGAGATCCTACATCCGTTGGGGCCGTTGTTCTAAAAATATATCCATCTACATTTGCACGCACGATAGCTTCCGAGAGTGCATGCGATCTTGTACCATTCGTTGGCGATCTCAATATCGTTAGAATTACGTTTCGGTGGTGGGTAGAGCTGAGGAAGCAGGGTAGATTGACCATTGCTACCTTGCATCGTTAATATTACCGGTTCGAGTCAGATATTACCAGATGTCGGGAGGGACTATTGTCAAAGGATTTCACTTTGTTGGTTGCTCACAGTTCGGTACAGAGTTTGCACGGTTTTCGATGCGTGGAAAGGTGTGTATCCTCCCACATGGCAGAGCAGCATACGAAGCTCAGCACGGGTACTAATATATAAATAAGTATGTATCGTGGGAAGCTATTAGTCAGCAGCAGCATTCGTGTTGTGCGTCTGTTTCGTCCGGCAAAACGTTTCCTCATGCATGGCCGATAACAAACATGCTACTCTAACGAATATTGAAATCGGTCTGCAATGGCTGGTCAGCATTGTCTGTAAACACAGAGACTTGGACATTCTTTTTGTTCCGTTCGATTGGCGTCATAGTACACACCGCGGTGTCTCTATCAGACGCTAACCAAATATGGTAAAACTTTGCGCGAGTAGCTCCTTAGCAAAGGGGGGTCCCTTACCGAGATTTACTAACTTCCCTGATGGATGTCACATATCTGCTTAATTGCACATTCATATTGGCCTCATTTGATTTATGATCCCTAAGCGATGGATTTTTTTACAAATAAAAATTATACAATCTCAAAAAAATAACCAAATCGCTGCCAGAAATAAATAAAAACGGTCCATTCAAATTATAATCCAATGTCGACTTTGCGCAATCCTTATGTCGACTTTAACTCACGTGTATCTAGGCACCTTGTTCACTGTACCGGCGATTCAACTGTCGCAATCGATCAAATTTTCTCGTGACATTTCGTTCGGGCTTGGGACTTGAGGTCGAATCTGCCCCGAAACGTGCGTGAAAATAATTTTCTCATCACAGTTTTGAATGAAAAACTGCACCACCTTTAAACAGTTTCCATCAGGAGCGTATTGAACATGGAACAAAGAGAGTGAAACGGCAAACGAAACATTGTTCCGCACGCTTCTTGCACCGTGTGCATCGCTATTGTGTCTCGTGTCTTGAACCCGACCTCGGAAAAGTCGGGAAAGGAAGGATAGGGGGCGCTCAAGCAAAGAAAATGGGCGCGAATTGGTTAATCTTGCTGGGAACGATCGTGGTGCCCTTGGTTGTGATCTGCTTTGTGTCGATAGTCACTTTCGTTAATCTGTACTTGAACGTGAGGTACATGCCCGTGGGGTTATTTTATTTTGGTTTTCTACCCTTCACAATTTGCCGTTTGTTTACATCAGGGGTAATTATTTGCATCTTTCTCCCATAGGAGACGCTTCCCGGCGAAGGTAAACTGTTGGTTCTGTAACCATAATACACACGTGCCGTATGATCAATCCAACTCGTTCGTTTGTCCGGCGTGCAAGCAGTACAATGGATTTGGCGCGGACGGTGACTACAACCGGGAGATACCGGAACAGTATCAGCAGCGACTGAACAACTATCACTATCACCATCCATCAAACGTCACCGACGATGATAAGTGGGATAGTTCCACTGTCCACGGTTCGGTTGCTAGCGATGGGCGCCTTCACCACACCGGCAATGGGCTCTGTTTCGGTTGCAATCGTAATCAGGAGCTGAAAATACATCAACTAGCATCGTTCGTACCGGAAATTGAGGAAAATTACGATGCGGAAGTAGAAGAATACCGGTAAGCTTTGACGGTCTCCCTTTGATTCGTAAAATTAAATATTTCCTTCCAAACCACAGAAAGCAGCTGGAACAGGCGTACAAACTGTGCGGCAGATGTGAACGCGTCCTAAAGCGCACGCTGAACGATGTTAAACGAAACATACTCGGTTCGAAGCTGGCCCAGATCGGTAGCAAAAGCTTGACCGTGCTGGACATGCACATACGGGCTTCCACGAAGCAACTGGCCCACCAGAAACGGCAACGCTGGGCAAAGGTGTGTGTATGGGCCATCACGGGATTGCTGGCGGTAAAGCTGCAGCAGAATTTTTCCGACTCGGCTTGGACCACTTCCGAGCTGATGCTGCTCTGTCCTACCTCCGTGCTTTCTGCCATTACCATAGCACTGTCGTACGGGATGGCAATGCGCGAGCTGTTTTGCAACCAGTATGACCGACTGCTTACCGAACCGACCGTGCAGCAAACGACGGAACGCATGGAAACGATCGGGTATGATTTATTTCTGCAGTACGTTCCAAAGTCGGTGGTACAAACGTCCACTCACTACCTGGAATCTTTATCCGCCCAAGTGGCATACGATAGAAGCTCTCCTGCCCTCTTGAACGCAGCAATTGTAGCATTGGCCGCGCTTCTAGCTTCTTTGGGCAGTCAGCGAACGATCGTCAAACAGCTTCTCATTGTATCGTTTTGTGCCGCAGATTTTGCAGTAAAGTATATGGATGTAAAGGATGCATCAAATATTGCCTTTTTGCTTACAACAAGTGCACTCCTACTATCGCTCAGCTGTATTGGACAGCGTTTAATACGAAGCGACGTACCAGCTACCAATCTCAACTCTAGCTTTCACAAAATCTACTCCCAACAGTGCAAGGAAAGCGATTATTCCGATGCTGAAACAAGCAACGTTGGTGAGCGTGAAACGTCCTTCGCTAGAAAGGGCCAAAGCTCGTTTGATAATAAAAGCCCCCCCTTGCCCCACCGCAACGTAACGGGCGATATGAGCGGAAAATCTCTCGATACAACAAAATCCGGCAGTCCTTCCGGATATTCCCTATCGACTACCAATCCGTTCCTGATGGCCGACGGTTCGCCTCCTCTAGGCTCTGGCTTCAAAATTAGTGGCTCTATGTTCAACGTTGCTGCGGCCTGCAGTGACCATCGCCGAAGCGTCCGAGCAACTGATAAGGAGTCAGTGTTTAGCGGCAAAAGCATTACGCCCAATCCTTCAACCCATTCTCTACTGAAAACACCATCCTTTTCCGTGGACAACTTTCAAACGGTATCACATGGCTTTACGCACCGCCGAAAGCCTCGGCTCTCGGGACCGGGATCCCTCGCAACCGGAAGCCAGTTCCGCTACTCAATGAACACAATTAACCAGGAAGAGGATTGTCCTCCGTTTCGCGAGGAAGAGGACAACCAATTAATCCCAGACGATATTGACCGGCTATCGATCAGTGGGCGTGTATCGTTGAATGCCTCCAGCGTGCTGGGTAGTCGCGTATCGCTCGGTGGAAACACCAATCCATTTGCAAAAAAGTCACTTCACGAGCCGGATTACAATGAACGGGCGGGACTACAGCAATCCAGCTCTCGGCATCATCACGCACGCATTTTCCGTGCGCCCGAACCTTTTAAAGGCTACGCAAAGGACACATTATGGTCGGGTAATGGTGGAAGCTTCGGTAATCAGCTCACGCACATGTCCCGCACCTCTTCCCAAAGTTCCGGTTTTGAATCGCAAGCCGGCACGACGCGCCGTAATACTCCGACGGAGGTGGATCTTGGTTCGAACGTCGAAGCGCCCTTGGATGAATCGTCGCATCACGTCGCTTCACAATTCCGAAGCGAACAACCGTCACCTGTTCCCTCGTCTGCGTCCGTTTTCGAGTGGAACAATATTACCGGAGCATCCATGTTCGGTAACAGGGCGTGCAGCAGCAATTCCTCCCAACAACAACAGCGCTCTCTATTCAGTGAGCAAAACCTCTTCAACAGTGCTCTGCAACAACCGAACGTATTAACGAACGGTAGAATAGCCCCCGGAGGTGGAAGACCTGCGTTCACGACAGAGGGATCAGGACTCTTTTTCCCTCAGCTTGCCCGCACTTCAACTATCAGCAATGGCACGATGGCAATGGCGTCCGGCTCCACCATTTCGGCACACACGGCAGCTCGGCACATTTTCCCACCACAACAATCCCAAACTCCATCCTACCATCACCAGTTTAGTCATAATACAACCACCGGGGTGGGCACACCCTTCGGTAATACTGCCAGCTTTGTAAGCAAAGCCCAACCCTCGTCGGCATCGCTTGCCGGAAGCAGCCTCTATACCTCAACCAAGTCAACTGCCAGCGGCAGAGCTAGTCTGCTGAACATTAGCAAATTAACAAATCAACTTACCAATGGAACCCTACCCACTGCCTGAGGAAGGAAGAGAGGACATTTTAGGAAGACAAGTAGATAGGTTAAAATATCAGTGCTGCCAGTGGAAGGAAGATCTTCTGCGCACCGAGGTGTGATTGTAAAGTTATACGTGTTTCGCTTTTTTTTTGGTATTGCAATTTTTTACATTAAAATAATAATACTCACAGCTGTGAAAAATATATAGTATTGTGAACGGTTTCATTTCTATTTGTAGTTTACGGGGCCATTTTGACTGCCTAATTGGATTTTCCATAGCACGGTCGTTCGATGTTGTATGTACATATAACACGCCCGAGGTTTTTCTGTTTGATTTGCGGGGTACAGAATGTTTCCTGTCTGCCTGCTTCAGATGGTGTTTTTTAGTATCCTAGCAACGGTTTGGATTATCGATGTATTCGGATGTTTCTACGCTAGGCAGATACATACAAGAAAGGCTGCAGATTCGCTTTACGTGATTGATAATTGCCTAATTTTTATTTTTCCTTCGCACAATGCAGTACAATAGTAATGATACCTGGATAAATGTTTGCGTCCTTTCTTATCCCTATGTGGAAAAGAGTGTTTCTCTGTATGCAAAATTTATTGCAAGTGTATTCAGTGTTTTCTTCTTTACGTTGGGGAATGAGTTGTGGAGGATGTGTCCAAGTGTGTATGTGTGTGTTTTCATACGTTGTTTCCTAACCTACAATTGTTACAGAGTCTTTCATTTGGGAAGGGAACGGGCGCCTGTGGGGGACAGACACATTCGGATCACTTTCTTTCTAGAGTTCAATATACTAGCAAACAGTCCGTTGTTTAGTAGTTCAGATTCTTGCCCTCTTCCTGCCTTGCTCTACCCTATTATTAAATCTACTGCTCCCAAGTGCACAAACGGGATTAATAGTAATACAGGTGTGTTGTACCGAAAACGAGGAGTGTGTGACATCAACTAAGGTCTAAGGGTGTGTAACAGTATCATCCACACCGTACATATCAAAAGCAAATTTGGGTTTACATGTTTTTAAAATATGCTAACATAAAGCATAAAACAACAGTATAAACATATAGCTTAGTGTTCTGATGTGCACTTATCGATCGTAAATCAAATTCTCTGACACACGCTGGAAACTACTAACAGCGAATGTTTGTGAAGTGCGGATGATGTTGGTTACTTTCTGTTATTGCAGATGTTATCGTAAGAGTATTTTCATTAAACATCTTAACTTCCGCTTTTTTTACCTGTTGGAAAGCATGCGTAAAACACTTCTGCACACTCCAGCTTAGCTCTAGCATATTAACTCGTAAAAGAGCGCTCGCCTCTCTATGCTATGTGATGCCTTGTTTGTGTGTAAGCGAGCGTGCTCTACGAGGGTATAACATGAAATTTACATTACTTAAAGCATTCTCACGCAGTTGAGAAACAGATAACGAATAGATATCTCAGCCAAAAAATTTAAACAAAACAAGCTAGTGATAGGAATGGCATACGGTCAGTCCATTTGAAAATACTAGCAGTTGGGTAGAAATAAACAAACAAAAACACGACATTCCAATAAGAAAGGCGCAGAAAGTAATTAGTTGTACAGAGAACACAGCAGGATAAGCAAAAGCCGAGGATACGCTCACCGACGGACCGGCGACGGTTTGCACTAAAGAAGGAAGGCACCATACCCATTACAAAGGCTAATCTCATACCTTAAACTCCTTCGCACCCGCGGACCACCACCACTCTAACAACATTTCTGAAATCTTATCCTAGCCTCATACACATTAACGTTCGCTTTTCACCCTCGGTGCAACGCAGTATACACATCTCTCGCCTTCTCTTAGTACATACATTTCGTTTTGTTCGCTAGTCTAGTCTTGTTTGGAAATAAAACTTACCCAACTCGCTCCCAAAACAAGCAAAAACGCACGTTTGCGTGGCGCGTCCTAGTGCAAACAATAACCTCCTTCGCTCGGCTCAACGTTCGATGGTCGATGGTCACAATAGTGTGGACGGTGTATCCCCCGGCCAGCGCTACTAACAGTGGTAACTTCTATGCAACTTCACGCTAACAATCGAGGGATATGGTACCTGCACCTGTTTTTCTAGTAGAAGAAAAACCGATACTATCCACTTGTGCCACCGGATGACGAGTTGGCCGACTTGCTGCTGCTGGTGCCAAATGGAATCGGTGACATGACGCCCGAAACATTCGGTGGCGTAGGCGTTTTCACGGTCCGTATGCCATCACCTTCGCAGATGTACTTGCCTGGGAAGATGAGTTTTTCAGATAGAATATGTTTATTTAACGATATCAAGATTGTTGCACATATTTACACAACCCAAACGTACCTGATACGAATCGTCGCTTTACAAGCGATAGTCGATATCCGGTGCCGGCTAGTTCAAACTCAATACCGGACAGTGTTGTCCCTTCACAATTGAACTGTGTCGAAATGATGGCCGGTGTAGATGGACCCGTGCCTACCTCGAGTCGAGCACGGAGCGTGTCAACTCCACCACTCTCGGAGTGTTGCGATATATCCGTAAAGTTCCACACCAATCGATTCGACTCGCCTTGCCTATGACGGCAAAAAGGAATTGGAAATATTGAGATGGTTAAGTTGAATCTAAAAAAAAAAAAGAAGTTTGCATTTGACACTCACCAAGCCGAATGAGGCTTCGATTGGACGTTCTTCACAGCACCGTCGACTGGAACGGAGATGGAAACGTTCAGCAACGGGGATGGCTGGGCCATCGCGTGGCAGTTATACTTGTAGTCGATCTTGATATCCGTATGCCGCTGTTCGCACTTCCAGTAAGACACAAGCTGGAACGGACAGGAAGCCGCTCCCGGCTTTGCCTTGATCTGATACTTCAAGATGTCGACGTTGATGTGCGGTGCGTTCGGGTTCTGCTCGGACTGACGCCGCAGGGTCGCCGTTAATACTGGCATATTAAACTCGAGCGTTGTGCTGAAGCTGGTCGACTGGAGCCGATCGATCGTGATAAGCTGCTTGTTCGGCAGCACGTTGTCGAGATTTTGGAGATTCTTAATGCGGAAGCCCAGCTTGGCCGGGTTCGGATTGTTCGTCAGTACGTTCACAATACCGGCCGGGAACGAAATCATCATGTCGCCCGACATTTTCACCTGACACCGGGACTCATCGGCTCCTCTGGAAAGGGGAGAGAGGGTTGTTAATAGAAATGTTATTAAATTTGTTGTTTTCAGCACATCAAAAGACAATTAATCTTACTTGAAGTAGGCATGAATAATTTCGTGGAATGCAACAGCCAATGGAATTGTATCGGACATACCGATCGTTAGCGGGGACGGACCACGGGAGGATCCAATACCAACGCTCGGACTACGGTACTCCAAACTTCCGACACTGTCGGCACGAGCAATCTGCGACGCAGGACTTACACGATCACGAGCAACTATGCAACGAAGGAGAAACATATGCGTTATAGGAAGCTCTAAAACAATGAGATAGCACAGGGTTAGCTGCGAGTCGTCTTCTTACCAGCCGCTTCCGATCTTCTGGATGGTGGTCGCGGTATAGCGATGCTGCTTCCGCCGGCTGATGTCGGTGTAGGTATTTGTCGTTGTGTAAGCTTCATTAGATTTGCCGAAGCCGGTGCCGAGATGCTTATGTCGCCCACCTCCGAAAAGATGTCACCCAGATCTGCATACCGATTGCTGCAAAACAAACAGGTGGTGCGTGGTTAGAATACTGCAGATAAAGGGATTCTATCCTGGACTCTTTCAATTACTTTGAACTGGTCGACATCGAGAGGGTAGGACTTTGTAGCGGTGCATACGGATGTACCGTCGTCGGCGTAGATGCATTCGATGCATTCGGACTAGTGAGGTGCGTGGGGTTGCTGTTGTTCAAAAGCGACGCGTTTCCGACCGACATCTGCTGGTGCAATGCTTGCGCTTGGGAAGGTGCCTGCTGTTGCTGATGGTGCTGCTGCTGATGGTGCAGCTGGTGCTGTTGATGGTGCTGCTGCTGCTGTTGCTGTTGGAAGATAGAGTGGTTTAGTGACAGCAGATCATGGCTCGGTTTGCAGCCGTTGCCATTTTCGCCAATCTGCTGCGAAACGGACTTGGAGCGTTTCATGCGCAACAGTCGATCTTGGTGCTGCGGGTCGAAGCTTGAACCGCGCCTTGCCTGGGGGTTAGGTTTATTTTGTTTTGATGTGTCATGCAAGTGAACCGACACCACAAGCAAACGCCCCCACAACCAGATTAACGAACGGAAGAATGAGCGCGTGAATGAATCCGTTTCCATTTATCCAGCAGGGATGGGGTTCAGTTGTTCCATAGACAGAATGTTTTGGTTAGTGATGATGATTTGGATGATGATGTTAGATGCATGGATGATGATCATCAAATTGACCCACAAAATTCGACACCACAACAATGCGTGGACAGACAGTATTAGTGCGTGGATAGTAGGTAGGTGTACAAGTGGATGAAAGGAAGAAAGGCATTCAAATATTTTTTGTTAGAATTATGTAAAATTAAATATTAAATAAATGGGTATAATGTATGTAAGATACAAAATAATCATCTAATGGTACTAGTTAAAATAACAAAAAAATAAAATAAAACCGAACCGGGGGATATCTATCTCACGGAACAAAATGTTCAACAAGTGTGTTTTTACTCTACGAAATTGCAAAAAACTAATTAAATGTAACAGGACGATGAAAAGTACTGCACACAAACACACACACACCAAGCCCGTCCATTACTACACAGTCGCTAAGAAGCTCATTGGGGAGGTGTACCTACCGATGTTAGAATACCGATTGGTGATAGCGAAAGATTTTCCACCGTTGCCCGCAGCTCATCGACACTGGCCGAAATGGGTGCGGCTCCATTGTTAAGCGGTTTAATCTCGACGTGAATTTTCTTTTCCTCACGTTCATCCTCACTGTCACTATCAGAGCTTGAGTAGAAATTATCTGCAAAAAAAAAAACGGGTTCAGAACATGAAACTACCAATGCAGATACGGATTCTTACTGCTCTTTTCCGTGATTGTCGCACTGTCCCAGGTGGTTTCGCGCGGCTGTATACTGTAACCGTCTTCATCCACTTCGGGCGTTGCTGTAGGAGCTACATTCGATGCACTGATCGCGGAAGTGGTCTGCAGATTTGTGGCACTATCCGCATTCGCTGTATCGCCCTTGCCATCACTAATAGAAAAGAGAGTGAAAGATGATGAAAAACCGTGTCCTCCGAAACGTGCCATCACACTGTTTAACACACCCGTCCAAAATATTATCATCTTTGGCACTGGAGTTTTCCGTGGAATCTTTCTTCTTTTTGGCTTTCTTCGATTTGGCCTTTTCGCGTCGGCTGCGCAGGAACCCGGAGACTGCTTCGAACGGGAGCGACGAAAAGCGAAAGTACAAAGAAAACAGTAAAATATAGTTACACATGCTGTAAACTTCAATTAAATAACTTAAAAGACGGCATTCAACGGTACACGTCTACCTATAAAAAAAAAAGAATAATCTTGTTTTGTGATTGGTTAAATTTGAGTTGGTTAAAAACGAGATGGGAAAAACATAGTAGAACAAAAAATCAAAATGAAAGTTCTAACACATAATATGTGTGAGGAGAGAGAGAGAGAGAGAGAGAGAACCATACGCCAAAATGATAATGTTTAAATTTAGTAACTAAAGGAAAGTTTTACTATTGCAAAGTAATCCTGCTACCATTGTAGGCAAATTTCTTCAGGTTCTCAGTGAATTCCAAAAGTTATGAAAAAAAAACAAAGGATACAAAAAAAACATTGACAAACAAATTTGTTAAATAAGATCACAATTTGT
>KB696451.1:0-11819 GCA_000349165.1 Anopheles christyi | reverse complement strand
AATCTGAATCAGATAAACCCAACACTATATTGGATGTTATCTTGGTTTTTGTCATATGCCACCAAATGTTTTATGCTTTGTTTTTACAAAATGCCTTGTAGGTTCTTTATTTAAATTTTTGAAGAGCTGGATTTTTTCCGTTTATTGAGATTTTCTTCTTCTTGGTTGGCACAACAACCCACGTGCGAACGGGATTCGAACAACGTCGGGCCTAATGACAAGCCATTACCACTAGAACACCGGGCCTCCCCTTAGATTAAGAGTTTAGATTGAAAAAATAATAAAATGTAATCAAATGATTTTATATGATGATACATTATTTATACAGAATGAATTTTAGCATTACCAGGTAAAATGACTGGTTCGGTAGTTCTGGTGTTAATTAAATGTTCTGTTACTGGTTAACACCTGAACTACTAAAATATTTTTTTATACGGTATTGAGTAGAATATGTTTAATAGTAGAATATGATCGTACGAGAGTAAACTTTTTTGTTCTAGGCATTTGTTTGATTGATTTATTTTTAGTGTATTTTTTAAAGTCATTCGTCCACAATCGGTATCATTTTACGTTTGTCCATCAATTGTTGTTTCTTGTGTGAAACATTGAACCAGATCTATCCTTTAACCGCATGCAATGCGTACGTCAGCTCATTGAACGGTACCCACACCCATTCGCTTTCCCAGAACTTCAGATAGAACGGTCTCTGCTCGATTGTGCGGCATCCGTACGCCTCCAAGATAGCTTCCGTTTCCTCGGGTGAAACAAACTTGTCATAATCATGCGAACCCTTCGGCAGTCTCTTCATTATATTCTCCAGCACTACTACAGCCAGCAGCCAGGACCAGTTCGTCTTGTTCCAGGTGCTGATGAAAACCGATCCACCCGGCTTCAGCACTTCAGCGACATGCTTTAGCAGTGAACTCTTGTCTACCACATGCTCAATCGTTTCCGAAAGCACCACCACATCATACTTGCCATCCGCACCCTGGCTGTGTTCCTCCATCGATTGCTCATGGTACTGGCACCGGTCCTTGATGTCCGATTGTGTTTCGACGTGCGCTTTCGCTACTTCGATCAGGTGCCGCGCTGGATCGATGCCGACAACGTTTGCGTGCAGTTTTGCAAGTGCCTCGGCGTAGATGCCGCCACCGCAACCAACGTCCAGAATGTTGAGACCTTTCAGTGCATCGGTCGTGTATCGTTGTTTACGATCGAGTTTGCCTACCTTGATTAGACCTTCTACAACCATGGGCACTCTGAAATGTACCAAAAATAGGTAGAGTTTAGTTAGTACTCCAGATCGACCTTGACAATGTTTTCATCTTACCTTAACTTGTTCAACCTGTGCAGCAGAATCATGGGTCCGTTCGGTTCCCACCAACGCTTCGAAAGCTGATCGAACGTTGCAACATCATCCTCGGCGGTTCCCTTCATTGACAAACCCTCCATCAGGCTTAGGAAAGCTATCGAAGCTTTCTCAAAGCTTTTCACAAGCACAAAGCGAAAGAAGGCAAGTACAAGCTTGAAGATAACGAATCCACTGGATTGCATCACTGATTCATGGATCTCCATGTTTTAACGTGGCTGTATCAATCCTTTCTCGAAACACTGTAACTCTATTGAAGCGATCACACGACTGACACCATCCCCTTCGCTTGAAGCAGCTTTTAAAGGGTTATTAAAAATTCTTACTTTAGGTGGTGTTGTAAGTACAGCCCCTCCTTCCCTTTTTAGCAATGCATTTTGAGTTTAGCTTGGTGCCTCGCAACACGCGAAAAGTGCACGAATTCGAATTCAAAAAGGCTTACCTTCCAAGAAATCAGGCCCGACCTTAACATTGACATATAGCATGTCTAACAAAATAAATCTACTGGAAGAGAAATATTGATCGATTGTTTGTGCCTACTTTCTCAATGCTTCTAATAAAAAATATTATTCATTTATAAATAGCAGATGTTAAACGAAGGGTATAAGTTTAAAGGAAATACTCCTTTAAAATCAATTTATTATTTAGCTTGCAAGTTAGTGTATAAGATAATTACGATACACTTATACGAACGTCCTAATCATCCCAATCTTCTAACTTCAAATCTTTCACTATATCGACTTGATCCGCATCCTTACCATCCTCCAAAGGATAATCCTCAACGATCTTCTTGTGGGGTTTCTTTTGCTCCTTTGTTAGTTTCTTTTTGTTGCTCTTTTGTGGTACCTCTTCCTCCTCATCATCCGTACCCATTTGCTCGTCATCACTGTCTACTTCCATGTCAGACATAGAAATATCATCATCATCCTCGTCTTCATCGTCCGATGGGAGCCGCGTCACTAGGCCTTCCTTCCTTCCCAGTGTCTTTTTATCCCCCTTCGACAGCTTGTAATCGCTGATCTGATCGGAATCCGTAGCTTGACGACGCTTCGCCGCTTCCGACTCCTTCGCAAACGTAGCGTAGAACTTGGCCAGCGGTGTTCCCTCCGCACGGATCATTTCCTCCCAGGCCCGGATACGGTCCGTTTGTTTCAATGGTATGTCCATCTTGCTACGCCGCTTTTCCATAAACTCGTAGTTCTCCGTCAGCTTGTCGCTAAGCTGCTTCATTTTGCGCGAGTATTTGTACTGCTTGGTCGCTTTAGCATACTGGCGTAGTTGCAGTATGATCGGCAACATGATCTCTGGATAACCGACTGAAGCGGCCTCGTTTGCCGCGAACTCCAACACTAACTCGTAGATCTGATCAATGACGGCATCTTTGAACGCGTTCTCTTGTATGTTGGCTGTGGAAAATCGTAACAAGCAGGTCAGATTAACAGGGCGCATGGACAGCTTCTTATGGTCCTCATTGAAACTTTGCGATCGCAGCACTTCCACCAGGAACGGGAGTACCGGTATGTAGATGTTCGTTTTTGCATGTAGCTGTATCAATATGCGACAGCAGTGGAAGCGCAGCGGGAAGTACTGAGCAGACGGTATCAACTTCATTACACCGATCGTAATGGAAACAAACGGATAGATTAAAGGTTCAAGGGCTCCACTGTGTGCATGAGCCGATCCGAGGACGTCACCCCACAGCTTTAGCGAGTTGATGTACTGCCAGTTGTAAATGTACTGCAAACTGTCCTTCTTCTGCAAAATCACGGCATTACGCAAGTGGATTGCTAACTGACGGATGTACAGAAACATGTGCTGGTACGAGACGTTAAAGTTAAGCAGGAACATTTCCGCCAATGAGCGGCGCATAAAGTTGATGTTCGGCAACGTTTTCGGAGACACAAATTTGCTGTTTTTCACGTAGGCCAGATACATTACCTTCAACACGTTGCTAAGGAAGTGGGATTGTTGTGCGTGCGTTATCTTCAGAATGCACATGAACGCCAGCACACGGATCTTCTCTTCATCCGCCGTACTCCAGATGCCGATCAGTCGTTTCAAAATTGGCTTGGTAATGTTCTGGTAGCAAACCAGAATTGATGAGAATTGATGCAAATGCTTCAGCAACACGGACATGATGTGCGACGAAGATACATTCTCCAGCAGATTGGTCAGATCGATCAAGTATGCCTTTAGGCACGCCTTAATCTTTTTAAACCGTCGATCATTCTTCAAATCCTTATACTGCCGCTTATCGCTCAATGCAAGATAGCTTCGAACGGCCGGTCCAAGATACAGCACGCACGTTTGCACGATTCCGTTGAATAGAGCTGATCCTGCAACGCGATACGGTGGAATAACGCTTTTATCGCCGGTCACCGTGTACAGCGCCGAACTGAAAGCTTTGCAGATATTCCGGATACCTTTAACGTGCTTTACTGGCAGCGTGGTCAAATCGTTCGTCCACGCTTTCAGCATTTTGAAAGTAATCTTCTTCCCCGGTGTGCTATCATCATCGTCGTCATCCTTCTCTCCCTCTTCATCATCTCCCCCGTGTCCCTTCTCGCCTTCCTCCTCATCCGGATCGAAATCGCTCTCGTCACTAGCATCATCATCCTTTTGGTTTGACGCACTTCCCTCCTCGTCACCACCCTCATCTTCCGAGTCTGAGAATTCGGAATCGCTTCCTCCCAGTTGCCCGAATTTCAACAGTTTTTCATCATTCTTCTTCAAAAAGGCAAACAGTTCGGGATCGGTAGTTTGCAGTCGGGCCAGCGCTTCCTTGTGTTCTTTTTCCACCTGTTTCATGCCCGATTTGCTATTCATATCTTCATCAGAATCTTCCGCCGGGGCTTGTTTACTCTTCCTTTTCTTCAAATCCTTGCCATTAAGCGAAACTGACGGTTTCTTTAACGCGTTTTCAGATTTCTTCTTTTTACTACCATTCATTTCCTGATCAGCCTCCATCTTGCCTTTCTTATTTTTCTTTTTCAAAACATTCGCCTTGCTCGTATTTTTGCCGGCAGTATCGTTGTCGGTATCGTCACCACCATCCAAATCTTCTGGCTCAGCCAGTTTCCGTTTCTTTTTCTTTTCTTTCCCATTCAGCTCCTGATGCTGTTCTTCTGGTATCAGTTTTGCTTCTTTTCCTTTCTTCACTTTTCCATTCACTTGCTGCTTTTGCACTTCGTCAGCGGACTTGTCCTTTTTCGGTTTCTTTGCCTTTTTATCAACAACTCCAATGGCTTCCTCTTCTGGTGCCTCAGTGCTCACGGCTGCTTTTTTGCCAATTACTTTCTTTTTATCACCCTTTGCATCCTGTTTGTGTTTGGCCTTTTCTATACCATTGGATTTAAGTTTACTCTTCGGTTTTGCCTCTGGTTCATCATCCCCAACATCTGCATCCATGTTATCCAAGAAGTTGTCCAGGGACATGTTCTGGAAGTCTTCCTTCTTTTTCGATTGTTTGATTTTCATCTTGGATTTGTAATGTGTATCACTAGAATTTAACAACGGGGAAACAGTAAAACAATCGGTAAAATGCGTATTTTTTGTACGATTTCGCCTGCTGATGGTGCTCGCACGTGTTTGATGTGTTGACGTTTACCAGGGCTTGCGTGATTTGACGTATTGCAGGGCATGCATGAAATGTCAATAAAGTAAGTGTTGCCAAATATTGTAAGATATTGAAAATGAATTACATTATCAATTATTTAATCGGTTTTTACAGTTATTAACCAATTTTTATTAACTAGAAAAAAATGCACCTATCTTGTGATAAGATGCTTTTATTTTTCTTCTCATTTGAATAGTTACTTGCATGATATCATACGAGTTATGACTTTTTTTTCTCAAGAAATGATTGCGAGGTAAGTTTTGACATATTGAACAATAATTAATTCCAACTGTGCGATCGATATTTTCAATGTTTGGAAACAACGAACGAACGCCGGCGATCAAGGATCCACAATTTTGCGTTCTTTGTGAAAAAGCATCGTAAATCATCACAACATGCTACCTCAACACTGTGTCCGACTCCTACGCCCGTCAGTATTCCTTACCAGGTAAATATTTCAAAATGTGTATTGTTGAGCAAAGTGACGCAATTGTTCGTCCTTCTAGAACGTCCCGCTGCTTTTCTTCACCCTCGGAAACGATCCGAACACAGTACAGCAATGTCGATCAACGGGAGGTGGAAAATCTGTCCAAACAATCTAGCGAATGGTGGGATCCCCAAGGTCCGATTCGTGGACTGCACGCAATGAATGCCCTTCGTGTACCGTTGATTCGGGATGGGCTGATTGCGACAGGTGCCGTAGACAAAAGCCTCATCCAAAAACCCAACGTATTGGAAAGCTTGAACATTCTCGAGGTGGGCTGTGGAGGTGGAATTCTCACCGAAGCACTTGCTAAACTGCACCCCAACGTGGTTGGTATCGACCCAAGCGAAAAGTTGATCAGTGTTGCTAAGGAGCATGCAAAAGAATGCACAACAATCAAGCAGGAACTCGTTCAATATCATGTGGAAACTATAGAGCAACATGCGGCCAAAAATGCCGAACACTATGATGCTGTGATTGCTTCCGAAGTGCTGGAACACGTCAATGATAAGGTGGCGTTTATTGAGCAGTGTCTAGGTGCCCTTAAACCGGGCGGTTCTATGTTTATAACAACGATCAGCAAAACAACACCCTCCTGGCTGGGGGCCATTGTAGCTGCTGAGCAGATTTTCAAACTAGTCCCGGAAGGAACACACGATTGGGACAAGTTTATATCGCCGATCGATGTGCAACGAATTCTTTCTAGCTATAACTGCAATACCATTCTGGTCCATGGAATGTTTTACCAGTTTTGGTGTAATCAGTGGTGCTGGACGAAGAACACTGAAATAAATTATGCACTGCATGCTGTTAAGATGAAGGAGCAGTAAGTGTAACGTAATGCTAAAAAAAACCTAAAATAAATTAACTTTACGTAGAAACCGTACAACATATGTATGTATGCAAGTAATTTATATTTTGAATTATCTAAGTAGAACGTTTAATGTTTAAGGGTAATGGATGCTGCAACCTCTTTTTGTGACCACTGTACTTTTTGTTCATTGTATGAACTACGCTAGTGTAAAATCGGGCCATCTCCGCGTCCGGAACGTCCGTTTGCATCTTTGCCTGCTTGGCCGCTTCTTCCCGTTCGCGTTTGGCTACGTCTACGCCCGACTCGATCTCGAGAATCCGCTCAATATCTGGATTCATTCCACCGTAACTGATACGGCCTTCGATCAGATCTTCACAAGGGACGTAACTGGGCTCAATAACGTATTTTACTGTTTCTGTGAGCATTTTATCCGTAATTTCACTTGCATACAGCGCGCTGTGAAAATGTATGAAAGGATTAGCAGTTGCAACTAATGTCTCAAGTGCCCCTGGAATTAAGTAACTTACCGGCCCCGCTCTTCGTCCTCTTCTTTTTCCAATTTTTCCTTCGTTCGGGACATAAACTTCATCTGCAAAATACCTTTCGAAAGCTGGAACTTATTCATTTTTGAAGACATTTTTGTGTTTTGTTTCTTTTGGGAGCTCTTGTAAATACACGGACTAATGAAAATGTAAACAATTGGACCATGTGTGGAGTTGATGACAGTTGTAGGGTTCATGTACCGGTTGAACCGGTTCCAAAACTTGTCGGAATGGAATGAATAAATTTTCTTGAAAAGCAAGGAATTTTTAATTTTAATTTTTTGTGTATGTTGCATAGTATTGTAATGCATAAATTCAATACTGTAATTAATGCGCAGTTTTTAATGTTTAGTTATTCTTTATATCAATGTAATTTGAATAACCGGTTCATTTTGCAACGGCTGTCATGTGTTGCACCTGTCATTTACAATCAAAACAAAAGCGATAGCTCAACTTCGATATTAATTCCACTTCCAAGAAGCACACAATCTCCTATGCAGTGAAAAAGGACTCGCTTTGGGAATAAAAGTGCAATTATTGTGTATCATTTGAATGCACTGTGTGTGAGTGTGCATAATACCATGTTTGGTTTCAGCAAACCAGCGCCACCGAAGCGTGAAAGAAAGCGAGATCCTGCGGAGGTAAGTTTAGTGAATAGAGAGGGAGAAATCTTTAAGCCAGCTGCTGTATTAGTCATAATCTAATGCGTTTCTTTGTGTCTTCGTGTCTGCTGTTGTAGTTTGGAATATTTGGCATATCGAACGATATTGCTGGCATGGGAGATGATGTGGACGATGGAAGCGATCCGGATGATGAAGATTTGGAAGCAGAACTGGCCGCAATTACGGCCGGAATGGGTGGCGCTCGTAAGGCAAAGCCAAAGCCTAAAGCCAAAGGAATTGTAGCACCACAGGAGCTTGATGCGATGGTAGCCGCTAGCTTGCGCGACGTGGGCAGTGATGACGATGGAGATGACGATGACGATGATGACTCAGATTTTCTAGATGAGTTATCTGCGATAACCGGTGGTGCAGTAGCGGATGAAGACGATGGATCGAAAGAGGGTGCTGCTAAATCAAAACCTCCCGCAGCACCGCCAAGAAAAAGTTCCAGCAATGGAGATTTGGTGTCACTGCTAAAATCCCGTATCGCTATGTACATACAGGCGGAAGAGGGTGCCAAGAAGTCGGGAGACTCTGGAAAGGCTAGAAGATTCAATCGAGGACTTAAAACGCTTAAAGACCAGCTAAAGATGGCCGAAGCAGGCAAGATAGTAGATCAAAATGATATCCCTCCAGAAGTGAGCGTCAAATTGGCAGTGCCACCAAAAGAGCCTACAGAAGAAGCACAAAAGCCACCTAGATCTGCCCCTGCTCGTCCGGCTCCACCCCCGCCGATTTCTTCCGCTTCGACAGATGAACCGGGACCTTCACGATCTGCACCACCTGTTCCGCCTCGACGTGAAGTAAAACCACCACCAACACCTGCACCGGTATTGCAAGAGTCGGCTGCTGCTTCTTCGAATCCTAAGCTAAGTCTTCTGAATGAGCGAAAGCAGCTTTACAAGCAAGCAGCGTTGAATGCAAAAAAAGCAGGCAACAATGAACAAGCGATGGCGTACGTAAAGGTTCTGAAACAGTTCGATGTGGTAATTCATGCAATGGAAAACGGGGAAGAGGTCGATCTGAGTCGCATGCCACCGCCCCCTAGTGAGCTTAACATCGCACAGACTAGCCAACCATCAGTGCCTTCCGTTAGTAAACCGAAAGAAGAGGAAAAGGTGCAGAGAGAAGCGGAAGTGCCTAGCCCAGCTGCAAACCTTTCTGCTGTGTCTGCCGAGCAACCTGCCGGCGAAGATGAGGAGGAGGAAGAAAATCTGATTCAAGCCACCACTGTGCTGGAGGCATTGGAGCAGCGATTGGACAAGTATAAATCCGTCGAGCAGGCGGCAAAAGACGAGGGCAACAGTTCAAAAGCGCGTCGAATGGGACGGATTGTGAAGCAGTATCAGGATGCGATAAAGACGCATAAAGCTGGTAAACCGATTCCGGTTGATGACCTACCGACACCTCCGGGATATGGGCCAATACCAGTTGATGGTCCTCCGAAGCCAGTCGGACCACCTGCAACCAAGAAGCCTGCCGCTGCCGTATTGCCCAAACCTCAAGCGGCTTCGCCGACCGTACCAGCCCCTGAACCAACCCCGGGTACGAGTAAAAGCTCACCCAAACCCGCAGTCACCCAGTTCGATAAGCAGTTAAATCTTCTGCTTGAACGCCATCGGGAATACAAGCAGGCAGCCATTGAGGCGAAAAAGGCAGGTGATCTCGACGAGGCGAAGGAATGTTTGCGAACCTTTAAGGGGCTTGAAAAGCTGATAGAGGTAGCGCGTGCGGGAGGAAGAGTTGACCTTACCACAATACCGATTGCACCCTCGAAGCGAAACGCACTCGAGGCATCCTTTACCATCGTTAACACAGAAGACTGTGATCAGGTTGGAGACGAGAGCGGAGAGTTGGGTGCGGCAGAGGGTGTAGATAGTGAGACTCGCATACGGCTTGAGGAGCAGCTGTCGAAGCAGCTGATTATCTGCCGGAACACTCGTGATCATCATCGGGCGATGGGAGATATTGCGGGGATGAACAAGTTTGAAAATCTCGCCCTAAACGTACAGAAAGATCTCGATCTGGTGCGATTGGGCCATCGTCAGGGTTTGCCACTACCCAAGTTCCACTACGAAAAACTACAATTCAATGTGGTAAAATGTCACACGGATCTATCAGATAATGAGGTAGAGATATGTGTGTTGCGGGGAATCAATTACAACGTACCCAATCCGAAAGATGTCGATACGTATGTGAAGTTCGAGTTTCCCTATCCTCAGGTAAGACAAAGAAAGCGAATTTATAGACGTATATTCATTTTAATACATTCCTGTTATAACTTTCCATTACCAGGAGGATCCACTGAAGGGAAAAACGAATTTAGTGAAAGATACTCACAGTCCTGAGTACAACTACCAGCAAACATTTGAAATTCAACGTAGTCAGCGCAATTGTCAGCGTATCTTCAAGCGACATGCTCTGAAATGTGAAGTCTACTCGAAAGGGTAAGAAGCGTTATGGTTGTAACATAAGTAGAGAACTATTCATGCTTCGTCCTCATATCATGGTTTGGATTGTGAAGTTGCCTTAAAGAAACCAATGCAAATGCCAAAAAGTCCCGCTTGAATCACCTTCTCCAATCGGTGTGTATTATTTTTTTAATCGAAAGGATCTTTCGCATATATTAGATGTTCTAGTGTATTGTATAGCTAGATTCCTTCCTCATAATCCTTTCCCCGACCGCCCCAAACCTGCACTGAAAAAAGGGTAAATTTCCATGCATACCGCACAAAGATCCCTGTAGCCTTCCATTAGAGCATGCAGTACGCCATTGTCAAGTGGCCTTTATTTTATAGCGTATCTTTTTCTTCCCTTTTCATTTGATTGTTTTGTACAAACCATGCGCCCATTGTGCTACACCGTGCTATTCGTATGTTGTACGACAACGGTTGGCAAAAACCACGCACATGGTTTTTGCACGCGTGGCCCTTGCGCTCTTGCGTTGCCATGCGATGCTTTTATGCTCGCATATATCGTGTATCCTGTGTGTGCATCTTGCGTGTGCGTGTGTTCATTTTGCTTGTAATGATGGTGATTCGCCCGGCCACTATCTAGCTGCTGCTGTCACGGTGCATCAACTGGACTTTTCTCCTGTTTCAGTGGTTTCCTTCGCTCGGACGTGCTGATCGGTACGGTGATGGTCAAGCTGCAGCCGCTGGAGACGCAGATTGAAATCCACGATTCATTTCCGGTGAGTAGCTATGAGAGAGAGTCCCGGCGCATTGTCGACGCATTTCCCAACCGGATTCGATTTTCGCGAGCTGCATTCTCAACCGGCTTCTCGTTGTGCTTTTCCTTGCAGCTAATGGACGGACGGCGCACGGTCGGCGGTAAGCTCGAGGTTAAAATACGCGTTCGTAATCCTATCCTGACGAAACAAATCGAGCAGATTAACGAACGCTGGGTGGTGCTCGATTCATAGGCACACACTTCCGGGGACGACGAATGATTTCCGTTTCGGGCAGCGGTACACGTTGGACATGGATGTGGCTCGAGCCGGTTTTGTCGAAGTATTTGGGTAGGGTAGCCCTGAACAGTGAACACAGGTATCCAACTGCAACAACAAAACCGTTTTGTGCAACGGATGGTGCAAAATGTAGTTGAATAAATTAAATGAGAACTCTACAAACGGACAACGTGTTGTTGGTCGGTTCAGCCAGACCGAGTGGCGGTCAATGTTAGAATGTGATATTAAGGGAAACCCGCTTGCATCAGGGTTAAGGAGGGAAATAATCCGTTCGCCATGGGCACTAGTTAGCTATACTATGGGGTTTGAGAGTGTGCGTCAGAATCAATTGTGTGAACCATACTCTCATCTTGTGTTACGCTCGCATGAATTACTGCTGAGATGGGATTGTTCTGGCACGGCGGTTGAGGTTGTAGTATGTCGCGAAATATTTAGTCCATCCCTTTCCCTAATTTAATATGTACGGTTATGTGTCAGTCCGATGCAGAAGACAATGAAACGAACACGCTTATATCCAATTCCTAGGTACGGAACACACTTCAAAGTAGGAAAAGCACGAGCAAAATTTCAAATCCAAATCACATTTCGAAAAGGAGAGTCTCGCAATGGCACAGAAAATATAATCATTTACGCCGCTATGTTATAATGTTGCATCGTGTAATGAACATTAAAATATTGGTTAAAACTCTTACCAGCAAGTACCAGCAAGGATTGTCGGAATGAAGACGGTTATATTTTTTATAATTAAGTGCAAAATTGAAGAGAATTGGTTTTAGGCTTCAATTAAACATAGCAGAAAACAATTAATAATAAAATAATTTAAATGAATTTTTGCTAGTTATATGAGATAAATCATGCGTGTA
>KB696450.1:0-11830 GCA_000349165.1 Anopheles christyi | reverse complement strand
AATATTTTGAATGAAGTGATGCTATTTGATACCTCATTGGGTATATTATCACTCATGTTTGCTTTTAATGTACTTAACTTGCTTTGTGATAAATTCCATGAACAGACAAAATAATTAAACGAAATGATTCCACAGCCCTTTATAGGCTCCTCGGGCGTCATAGCTACCACACGACACGCTTTTACGTCAACATTTTTTTTTTTTGGGTGTAAAATCAATTTAATTTCCAGAACTGTTGATTGATGTTCGCTGGAAATGTTCGGAGAAGTGAAAGATATGAAGAAATGCTCGCACCTGGGCAGCATTTCATTCAATCCAGTGCCGACCAAACGTCTGTTCTTTCCTGAGCTCCTTTTGTGTTCCAGTAGCGTACCTTTACAAAGGCCGCCCTTTCATCACAAAATGTACAGAAGTTAATTGTACTGCATTGAAGCAACACGAAGGTTTTCACTCAAGAGCAAGGTTTTCACTCCACAGCGTAATCAAGATTATTCTAAGCATGATGCTGTGCCATCTTCTGAGCTTAAAGCCATCACTTTGCAGTACCCGGAACCATCCATCAATTGCCAATCAATTCACACTCGAAACAGATTACAAGAGCTCGATAAAAATTAACCCTCAATTAACGCCTCTAATGCCACAGGACGTTGGCAAGCACTGTGTAGTGATGCTTCATCATTGATGGAAAATTTTCTGCCTTTTTCCAGGAAACACCCAGGTGGCATTCAATTAGTGAAGGGAGGCTTTTACCAGTGAAAGCTCCCAATAGATCCTACACCCAGGTTGGCGAGCTGTGGTGTGTTGTGGAACGTGCCTGTAGGCCTGCAGAGGCGTTGCTAAATTAAAATAAATTTCTTTTTACTAGATCCTGCACTGCCAGGAGGGAGATCATGGTGTTTGGTGTAATTTGCGATGATGCTATCATCATCTAGATAGGTAACATTAAGTGTTTTCCTATACAGCTTGTGTGTCGATGACAACATCAAAATCAACATCGTAAAAGTAAACTTTTGTGCCGTTCATTAACAGCATTAGGTGGCCGCTGAAGCAAACACCTTCTAACCACCACCTTTCTCTATGCACCTTGTGCTATTTTAGTAACCTAGCAAGAGATTCCCGTAACATTTTTTATCTCAGTACACACTGATCTTGTGTCATTCCACGAAACTAAAGCAGACGACACCTACTGCTCCTCTAGCTGTAGTTACGATGTCAACATACAATCAACACAAGCATGTGTCTTCTCTATTAAGCATGGCCAAAGTCAACATTATCCTTCAATGCACCCTCCAGCTCGCATCTTCATGGGAAACTGAATTCCACCAACCATCCATGGATGCCCTGCAGCTCCGTGGCAATCAAAGATACCTGCCGGCGGCGGCCCAAAACATTTGCTTTGCTGCAGCACTGTTTGATGAGAGCTAATTCGCTCACTCACCCGCCAATACACACACGCTGCCAGCGTTTGTTCGATCGCAGTTCGCGTCAACAATGGCGTAGCTTCAAGGAGGGATAAAGAGCAACACGCGTCACCCAGATTGGAATCCCGTTAATGATGGGGAAATATTTGTGTTGTTATCAAGCGTTTAATGGGCGATCGAAACGAAAACGATTGCCGCCAGCTCGGTGCGTTTGACATTAACCGAAGCGAAGGCGGATTTAAGCCCACACACGTGCTCGTGCACCACACTCTAAACGACCACGATGCGACAAACAAAAGCACTTGTAGTAAAAGTACGAAATTTTAAAAGCGAAAAAAAAATACACAAATATAAGCGACAAAGGTAAATGTCGGGTGGGCCATGCTGGAGGGATACGTTTTCATTACCGAGATTAAACAAACAGATGGTTTTGGATTGTTTGGATCGAACCGGATATTGAGGAAAGGATGATCTGGGAAAGAAAACGGGGAGGAAAGGAGAAATTTTATTCTTGTTGGCTTTTCGTGTTTGCTTTGCACATTATGTTATGATTGACTTCGTGATGTTAGAGCGAAAGAGTATTTGTCTCTATGGACATCTATTTTTATACAATGTATAATTACATTACAATTATTTTTAGAAACATTTTATGATAGTTTGTTTAGCCTTTATTAACTAAACAACTGTCTACGGTACACAAAATGTGCAAAAAGATCATTATCATAAACCATCTCCATCATTTAATGTCAAGGGAATAGCCTTGCGAACCGCTTGCAGTAGCTGCAAATTATACAAATCCATGTATCTTAACATTCACCAACAAGATAAAACCTAGCCACTTAATTTACTTGATTGCTCCTAGATCGTTTCGTCCCGAAAAAGGATCCACGCTGTAACGCAACGTAGCGCGGGCAATCGGTCCAGCATCCGGTATCACAAATCATACTCTAGTCTCTTGGCACAGTTGAAACCTTCGGCCAAATGGATGATTACATGCGCAGTAAAAAGAAAGACATTTAAAAACAGCACAGCCAAAATTAACAACGGGGCGGAAGAGAGCAAGAACTACTCGGGAAATTACTTCAGCACGGGAAGGATAACACCAAGCGGGGGGAAACAGTGTAAGTATGGGACAGATAAAAGATAACGATTGCTTATGGCCATTTGGTGAGTGTATAACGCCATCGAAGTTTTCCCATAAAATGTAAAACGAAATTCTAGCTAGTAAATTCTAGGTTTCTGTTGGACGATAAGAAGCGACCAAAAAGCGCCCATGAAATCACGCGGTTGTGGGTTATGTTGTTTAATTAGCAAACAAATTAAATTTATTCCAAAGAAAGTGGCTTACCGAAGATTTCACTTTGTATACAAAAATATTCAATGTCTGTATTAATGCACAAGTCGTGAAATTTAAAATTCTAAAATTCATGGAAAAGAATAAACCAGAACAAAGAGTGATTTCCTAAGAAACCCAACGCAGTAGAAAGCAAAGCAAACAAAATGTCTCCAAATGATACAACATTTTTCAAAAAGCATAACTAATGGATAGCCCACGTCATACTCTCCATGCACTAATTCTCATCTAAAAGCGGGGTCCAAAGTCCTATCTGCTATGGCCATTGTTATTTCGCTTGGCAATATTCATAAAACTGGTACTGAAAATCGGGTCATTTTTATGGTTGCATCGTATTTTCCCCATATTTCAACCGGCTAGTGGATAACCGGGTTAGCGATGATTTTGACCAACTTCTCTTGCGCTACACGATTATCAATTCATCTGTACTACGCGAGCCTTCTGAAGTAACAAGATGAAAGGCGAAATTCTTGGACGAGCTTGGAAGTCATCCATTACGCGTCGCTCTATTTAAGCATATCCCTCTATGTCTTTGTTATGAAATTCCTCTCTCAACATAAAATGCAATATAAAAAAAGATTCTTCAGCGTAACCCGTTTTCACAGTAAAAATAAACCATTTTCGTCGTCCGTACGAAAGCACTTCAAAAGTTGTATCAATGTACTAACAATACCGGGGAGCATTTTTATTACTACTGCACTTCAAAATAATGTGGTTGTTCAAGACAAAGCAACGGATATACCAACACTGAATACTTTCCCAACATAGTCTTCCCACTTGCTGACTGCTTACACCCACTTCCGAAAGGTTTTCCAGCGTTAGCTTTAAGAAAAGTTTTCACCTTCCTTCCACGTGCTTCGTTGCTCTAAATTGCTTCCACAAAGTTCAGAAAAGAAAAATGCGACCAGAACTGCATCCCTCTGGCAGAAAGTCCGTGTGAGGGGATGGAATATTATGCTTCCGGACAATCCCTTCCTCGATGTAAGCCAAAACCGGAACGCACCGTTACTAACCGTACGTAAAGCTGAAAATTGCATGAATATGTCCTTGAATCTTCCAGTACAAGAACAATGTTCATGTGTCTTTACATCGTAACGTTATGAGCTGGCCAAGAGAAGGAACATCAAGACACACGAAGGAAGAAGTACGCTCGAAACAAAGTTTTGCTAACAGTTCCAGATTTGTTCACGGTCAGTGGGAAGAACGTGTGTGTAGCCGTGGTCCAGGTGTCTTTGCACGTCACTTTCTGTTATGTGTTTCTGCTTGAACGACTGCCGGATAAGCTGAAACTAGCCCTTGAATGTTCTGCTTTATCGGTCCGACAAAGTTAATGGATAGTAGAAATGTAGAGGCTTCAAGAAAGCATTAGAATCAATTATCCAAACCAAAAAGTCTGGCAAGTTCTCTAGTGTGGTTTAAGATGTTTCAAGAGATGACGCAAGCCATAATGACCTTCTTAGCTTTAAGATTGCTTTAAAAGTATCATCTTTTAACCAAGTTTGATTTCCCTTTCCAGAGAGTGCTCATTCAGAAGCTCGTTATCAGCGCACGTCATCGGATCGAAGCTTGGGAACGGAGAAGTTAGTCGACGACTAACAACCACCAACCCACAATCCGATAGACGGACCGACTATAGGACACCCATTGCCAGTTAACCAATAATGCCCAATATTGTTGCAGTTGACAGTTTGACATCTATTCAAACACGGGTTTCTATACCCCCACCTACCCTCCCTGCTGGCTAGATGCAAAGGCACCAGACACGACCACAGTCCAACAATTTCCATCAACGCCTAACTTTGGTCCGGATGTTCGGAAAACCGCTCCGATTCAATACAACGAACCACAGGAACCACATTCTCCAACTCCAGCCATCCAACTGGGATTGGGACACCTTTTTGGAGTTGCAGAACCTTCGCTCTCAATCCCTGAGGATGTCGAATGGATCCCCCCATGTGTGTGCGCTCATATCTGCCGGAAAGGAGGCGATGACTTCAAAACGTCACTTGTTGATTTCCCACGTAGAGCTAGTGCAGTAGGCGATGATTCGTGGTTAACCACAAACCACACACACACACACACACACAAACACACACACACGTACTCTCTACACCATATGCGACCATGTGAAGAATGTTCAATCAATGCATGAAGGGAAGGGCATAGCTTTGTCCGTCAACGGTAGGGTCACGAAAGCGAGACTTCAACACCTGCAATCGATTTGTAATTCGTGCGACGACAACAACTCAAGCGATAACAGGACAAGCTTTGTGATGCAATCAATGTTCCACTATTTTTCCACTCACTTATGTTTCTCCACCGACACTGCCGATGTCGTTGCATATTTCATCACACGGCCGTTACCGGTCACGGTGTTGTGTTGGAGCACCATTAGTGTCCTGTTGACCATTTGGACACGGTAGTCATCTGACATTCAAAGTAGCTTCAGTGAGCACAGGTTCATTTATCATTACACTGTGTTGGGAGAAGTTATTCGGATGTAGCAACACATAAAATCTAGGTCGTGGAAGAGCAGCATATACTCTCGACAAGGAAAAAAATCGGTTGGGTCACATTTTGAGAAGTTTTTTCCCTATCTTTAGGGCACACCGCTGTAAAGTTCAATTTTCGAGCATTTATCCAATTTTCCTCCGTTATGACATTTCCCTCCTCAACGCGAGTTAGCAGCTTTCGCGGAGTTTATTTTATTTAAACCTTTTATTTTCGACTTTTATCCTCCACGAACGCGACCATCGCAAAACGGCACGACACACGGGAGCGATAAAAAAAACTTGACCATGATTGCCATCGGAAAGTTACTAACGACACGAAAGTGAACAGGCACGCCATGACAGTCATCTGTCGATGCCCTTCGACGGAGTTTAACCTAATTTTTCATCTTTCCACCTCGGATATTCATTCTTGGTAGATTTTTTCATCCGTTTGTTTCCTCTCGACCCCAACATGCCGATCTCGGCGTGAATCCTTTTTCCCTTTTTGGAATCCCTACCCCTGAGGGCATGTTCAACTGGTGAGTGTTTAAAGGAATGCAGGCATTTTTTTTCTGTTCTGGCTTCTCTTTACCATTCATTCCTCGACTAGTACGAGCACGATCATCATGGGTGGTGTTCTTGCTGGTCTTGGAGCATATGTTTTTGTCTTTTTACCCTCTCTCCTTCGCACAACTTTTCCATATCTTTTAGGAAAAACTCACTGATGGGATTAAGGGTTGAATGATGTGTACAGTGCTTGGAATGGAAAATTTAATATTTTTCGATTCTTGGGTGAAGAATCTTCCTATCGCATATGATTCCTGTTCCGGTAGGAATTCGGTATCTGGCTGGAAATTATGTATGTGTAGGTGTTCATATTGTGTATTGAAGTTAAACTAAATTGAAAAAAAATCTATCAAAGTGGGGTCTTGTCTTTAAACCTTGGACCGTTTAGTATTTGAAATTAATTTTAGGCTTTATTTAAAATATTTTTGTGAAATAAAACATTGCTGAAAATTTAACGCTGGGAAACATTTCACAACAGTCTTAATTAATGCGTCACTAGCAACCAAACCTTTAATTAAAGGGCCCCCTCAAACCTAACCCGTGAAAAGGAGCAATCGAACCATTCGAAGGCTCCATGGCTCCGGCATTTCCGGCCAATGTAAATGTAGGTGTAATGTTAAGCAAAGTTTCATTGACTCAACCAGCCTTTGATTTGCATTTCTAACTTTATCTTCTGTTTGATTTTTGCCCATTTTACCGCCCCCTTTGCTCTGGACACTCTTGCCACACATTCACTTTTCCACAGCAACTTTTTCTTCGATCCGATCCGATCCTTCACCCATTACGGGTGAAATTTTATTACAAAATAAAAACAAACCAATAAAGCGAAGGCGTACCAGTAGCCCAGTGCTTTCGGTTCCGTTTTACGAGGCCAATAAATTTCACTTAAACCGATTTGATTTGAACTGAACCGAAACCGAACGAGCCCAAACAGGAAGAAAAAAGTCAAAGGATGTATTTAGAGAGGTCTGTCCGTCGGTTTGTGCTTTGGCCTTCATTAACCAGCATTTTGTTGGGCACTAAGTACTAAGTAAGGTTAGAGTATGGATGGGAGGAAAAAGCGATACAGATTGATGCTGCGTCTATCACTCTATCAATTTCATCGTTTATTGTAGCGGAAGTAGGTAAATTTTATTGATAACAATCTGAAACCAATCAGCAAAGGATTTGAATCTTTTTTGGGGAAATTCGAGTAAAAATACTAGAAATTTTACGTTCCATTTAATCATCTTTCTGTGCATTAACAAAATCGGAGAAAAAGCCTTTTGCTTTAACATTAATTTGAACTTAAAAAACATAGATTTTCAAACACTCTAAATATAACAGTTAGTCATTCTTTAGCGTGAAAAGTCTCCCAAACATTATGTACTGTAAATGTAAATGTCAGCAATGCTTCACCGCAAATGCTTTCATCCACTCAACCAAACTCGAGCACGCTGTATCCGATGCAAATAAATCCCCCGAAATGGAACACATTTAATGTGTGTCGCATTGCAATACCCTACCCCATTTCTAAACAACCACAAAGCTATTGTGTCAAATTTGAATGATATAACTAGCACCCGGAAAGGATCAAAGTTGACCTGCGTGGTTATATTCACTGTAAAACCAATGATCCAACAACAAATCGGTACACAGATTTGTACGCACAACGTTCGAAAGCAAGCTTTAAAATGTCAGCCAGGAATTAAACAGAAAAAAGTGTAAAGTGTCGCCCGGAACCGATTTGAAAGTTCCATTATGTTGCTAAATAACAGTTGGCCAACGGTACTAAATCATGTACCCACGATGCATGTCGATTGCAAACACGCTGAGTCCAGTCCGCCACGGGGAATGGAAATGAGGAAGAGAAGAAGAAGGTTCACCCAATTCGGATGGCAATACTTTACCCATGAAGGGCGTAAGCCACATATCGCACAATCACACACACCAGAAGCAACAGTCACCGGTGTTGAAGGCCCGCAGGGTACCGGAAATTGTGAAACGATTGGAAAACGATGTTTGTCAACATGTGAGATTTTTTTTCTTTTATCCTCGTCACTTTATCCTCGCAAGCCACACAGCATATGGTGGAGCTTTCACAATTTCGGTGTAACAGAAAGGAGGGAAAAACAATCGGTCTCCTGTTCAAAAGGGAAACCACACCCGCGCAATCGGTAGCGTTTTCATTCTTTCGGTATTTATAATGGCGTTTAAAAAGTTCCTGTTTCCCTCTACACATATTCCACTGTTTGCTGGAAGAAAGGCGGCGGAAAGTGTATTGTTTCTTTGGCTTGTTTGCAAGGGCTTTCGTTTCATCGTTACTGATTAAAATGTATGATGGAGGAATACAACTTTTTTATCACAAGCCAAACCTCTTTATTGTGCCATAATACTGTGATGTGATGGAGTTGGAAATGTGAACATTGGATCATCGTTTTTGCTATTAGTAACACGAGAAAATTAATGGACAATACTTTTTAATTGAACAATTTCGCTCCCATTGCACAGATATACATTTTAAATTATCTGTTCACTAATTGCGGTATACCATGTTCGATTCCATTTCTCCTCCACTGTTAGATTTATAAATGCTTTGATTCCTTTTAACCTTTAATGTAAATACGTGGACTAGATTGCGTGGACTTTTTCAGAGAATGTATAACAGCGCAATACTGCAAAATATATACGATTTTAAAAACCAAAATGAGCAAAAAAAAGCGAAAGCTCGGTTTCAATAATAAAACACTTGTATTTTCAATTAAATTTTGTACTGGTTATTTTTAAATTCCAAACTACTCTCGGAAAAGTTGGAATATTTTTTTTTTGTAATACAGGTAAGCAATAACTGCATGCGTATTGTTGAGCAGATTGCATACCTTCGTGGGCTATAGCATTCATCAATTTTATCAGTTGACTTGTTTGCTCTTGTCCTTTCAATACAGGTGACTCTTTTACATTAGGTACCATTTATTCATTTTACTAACCTTACTTTGAACTTATTGTTATTGTACTAATTGTACACTTTGAAGTATTTCATCCGAATTCTACGAATACCTTACAGATCGTATTAAATCACAAAACGCCGCCTATCTTCTATATTTCTCACTCCATTCATCCTTATCTCAGGGCAAATAACTTCTTCCTTTTTCAATTAGGTGCAACAATGTGCGCTACTTGCTTCAAACTATTTACCCACACTGTCCAAGTTCATTAGAGATTATCAACACCTTGGAATTACCTTCAAACAACGGCACCGAACGAAACTAGTGCGAATATCTCACAAACCTTCCTTTAAGTATGTTTCCCCTTCTCCAAAGAAGCTCCAAAGATTCCATGAAATCCTTTAGCTTTCCCCCTCAAACCCTCAGATCGTGCGGTGGAATGTAGGAAAAGCAAACGCGCTTTAAGTATTTTAGCAAAAACACCGGTTGCTTTTCCCCGGTTTCCAAACGGTCAGTTTCCGGGCTCGCGAAAGCTCCCCAACGGTACTTCCTTCGTAGAATCTTGCAGTTCAAAATGTTTCAACCCTTCCGGTGCATTCGCAAAGTTTTTGCTGCCCTAATTACCATGTCCTACGGTGAAGAAGCGACGAGGGTACATAGAACAAGAAATTGCACAGAAACCCACACAAAAAGATAACCAAGCATAAACATCGCTGTGTGCAAAATTGAGGTAAAGTTTTGCGTGTGTTTCAGGGCAGGGCTGATTAAATTTCCCTGCTAGTGAAAGTGTAAGGATAAATTTGAAAGTGTTTCCGGGTGGCTACGTTCTGAAAGGTCCGGTTAAGCATTGCTCTTCTTCAAGAGTTTTTGGGGCAATAATAGGTTTACGGTATTAAACATAATCGTAATGCCAACAACACCTTTCCGAACAATGCTAACTAGGAGCAGCTTTTTTTCTGTACACAAAAAAATCAGGTCAAACATGTGCAAAACAACAATATGAGTAGAGCAATATTTAATAAACAAATTTTCTCCACCATCTTTTCCATATCCGCTGGATGCCGTATATTTTGGTAAAGGGGAACCACGCATAAGAATAACTTTGCCTAGCTGTTTTTCTGTAATATTTTTCCCTCCTAACATCAGAAAAAAAAAACATCCTAGAATATAGAAGAGGAAAGGTTAATCGGAAAGTAGCTGACAGAATAAACTTCCGGCCAGTTCCCCTACACTACACAAAAGTCCACAATGGAGCACCAAACGGTAGAGGGACAAAGTTGCACCCATATTCCCACGGCACACAGGGATCGGTCCAACAACACGCCAGCGAGACCAAACGACAATAACAACAACAGAGGGGGAAAAAACTCATGCTGGCAACACTAACTTTGAAGGATCATCTCCCCCAAAATGGAGAAGAAACGGACGGACTGGGTGGTTCGTTTACTGTTCCAGCAGGAGAAATAGGAAGGTGGTAGAAATCCGTTTTTTTTATCACCATGTTTACATGATTGCAGCCAAATAAGTTTGCCTTCACCAACGGTACGCTTCCGTGGACGATCCAACCCACACGACAAACACGAGACGAGAGGCGTCTGGTACAGTGGTTGGGCAGAAATTTGCTTCACAGAACGATGTCCGGAAACAATTTGGAAGCCCTACGACATACGCGTGTCGTGCAATTTGCAAAAGAAAACCAGTCCTCGAGTGCTTTGCCGCACATAGTACCTAGAAAGAATGTCAGACTTGGCTGATTTTTCAGCTTACGCTGTGGCCGTAGACCTGACCTGCTGCCCAGAATCACAGTCTATCGAAGACCCAAGGATAAGGATAATCTTATTACGAAAGATCCTATCGCTGATGGAGTGTGAGGTTGCGTTTGCAGGCAGCAAAAAACCTACACAAACTTGCCCTATCGATTTACGGTACCCTCGAGAGACGTTTGGCCATCAATTGAGGGTCTGAACTTTTTGATGGCACTCGAGCCGACGTACGACGACGTTACGCAGACGGAAGTTGGCAAATTGCGTCGAGAGTCGTTCAGTGTTCAGTCTCAGCCGGTTCACGTGCTGCCCAAACGCAAACGATCGCTAGATGAATGTACAAACTGACGCAACTTGTAACAATCCTAGCGTCCATGAACCTTCAATGAATTTGAATGTCAAAGTCATCATCGGTGTTCCGAAATAGCAGCACTGCAACGAGCTGAGATTGCAAGCTCAGCAGAAAGCAGGAGTGATTTTTCATCCCATTGCCCACAACGCTGATGGTGTCGATGATAGATGACGATATGTCACGATGCGGCCAATTTCTCATCTTTGCTTCCACTTTTGCTGTAGGCGTGTGGTGATGAGATCCGTGACGATGACACCTCATCGATAAAACGAAGCATACTGAGGTTTCTTTTATCCCAACAGCGAAACACATGCTACCGAACGGCCAACTTACCACCCCGGGGTCAGCATACCCCCTCAGAGCTAGCAAAAGAAATCGACTCGTTTGAAATGATTTCCCTTTCACTGGAAAAAGCTCTCACTTCTGTTTCGTTCTACACCTTCACTGGATGGAACGATAGAAGTGGCCAGTAGCCTATTTAACGCCTACAACCATCACCCATCAATTAATCGTCCTTTTTTGGGGAAGGATCGTCTCGGGTTGTCTCCTCCCTTCAAGTAAATTGTGTAAAGGAACGATGATGAGACCGATATGGTTGCAATTAATTGACTTCAGGCCTTCTTCCAGCCCGTTCAAGAAGGTTGTGATGACTAGGAGAAGAGATCTGTTGGGTCCTCTGGCATCATGTGTGTATGTATGTGTGTGATAAATGTGATTCAATTAGTGTTGGAGGTGAACGCACATCCCCTTGGTTGGGCTAGCCATTGAAGGGACTGACACGCATAACATCACTTGATATTTATTCGATTTGAGCATTTATGTAAGTGAATCTTTCTAATGGAGCGTGCTTCATCATCATGTAGCCACAGAGGAGACGAGTAGCGGAAGACAGTTCTGGAAGGTTCTTAGGATGAATGATTACTCAAGTGGCGTCTTCTCCATGTTGGTACTCTTCAG
>KB696449.1:0-32876 GCA_000349165.1 Anopheles christyi | reverse complement strand
GTGTTTTTCAGGCTCTTCCGGGTTCTTGTTTGGGGGGGGGGGGGGGGAGGGGGGTGGCCGAACCCCGACTAACCGGCTAAAACCGACCGAAGCTGACCGTCGAAAAGTGGCACATATTCGTAACTCTTCACACAAGGAGACAATATGAATAAATAAAGACATGGCAATGCATCCGATGCAACATTTTCAAATGAAGGATTAAACTTGTTCAAGGTATAGCTTGAATGCCCGAGAGAGAAAAAAAAGGAATGAAACCGTCAACAGTTACAAATACAAATATACAAATGCTCCAAAGTCTTTTGTTGGTTTTCTATGACCTTCCAACTTTTTGGGCTACTTAAAAAAGTCATCTAAAAGAAACGTTATCTTGTCATTATCTAACTTAATACACACACATACATATAAAAAGGAAAAGCACAACAAGCAAAACAGATTAGTGCAATAATCGTCTGCACACGCAAGCCATTTCGTATTGCCACCAAGTCGCCGTTATGTTGTCTAGGAGTTTTTTCTTTCTTTCTTGAGCCCAGTTTATGCGCCACGGATAGGCACACAAGGTTGTCTAGTCACGTTCACGTTCCGGGTGAGATGTGTAGCGTTGGGCTGTCGCTGTGTTGGGCTGTGCTTTCGTTTGCTCCGGGCTGGAAAAGGTTGCAACTTGAGGGCAGACTATAACTCCAGCCACCCGAGTATGTTGACTGTGTCCGGGGGGTGGTGGATGTTTTCGTACATGTGAAGCATTCTTCGTTTTCGTTTCCCGTAGGTCAAGTGCAAAATTCGGAACGAATATTGATTTTCGTTGCCTCACGAGCAGCGTTTGTTGGGGGGAAGATTTCATTTCGAAGTCGTATGGTCTTGTTACACAAGGGGTGAGAATGTTGGGATGTTGTAAATGTTGTCCCGATTGAAAAGTACTTCGTAGTATGAAGGCCTTTTATTCTGAGCCTCTACAATCATATTAAACTTCCAACGCTTTCCTTAATGGTGCGACGTCCAGTTGATTGATCGATATTGTGAAGAAGTGCAGGGTTTGGAATGCACGTCAAAGTACGAGGTCATTGTAATGTCTACTACATTACATTACATTCACTCCTAAAATAATGTGTTCTTATTTAGAGCATCCACCAGGGCTACGAAAAAGTGAATCTTGCACCTCTTCCTTCCATGTCGCGGTTAGTCGTTGTTGCAACTTAATTAGCCTGCACAACACCTTTCCACAAACATCAGGAAGTCTTCGTAATCGCTTTGAAAATATCGAATAAACGTTCCACGTCTCTCTTGTTTTCCTCGCGAGGTAGACAAAGAGAAGGAAACTGGAGCAACTGGATTTCCGTGTGCCATTAATTTTCCACCCATTTCCAACACGGACAGCTCGGGGGTCGTTTTCATACACGATGTGTGTGTGTTTGTTTGTGTGAGGCAGTAACTGTCTGATGCAGACTCGAGCCTTGGAGCCCTCTAGGGAGTAGATCTCGGTACGCGTGAGAAAGTATTATAAAATGATCATGATTGGAGAAATGCGAAGATACACTGTTGCTGATGTGCTGCTGCTCGCTCCTCCTTATCAAACACGCTCGCGCATTGCGAAGACAACGAATTGGTTTGCCATTATAATGGTGGTTATAAATGTATTCCTCTGAGCATGTTTCTTCGGTGGTTGTTACAGTCTGGCCGAATTTAAGGATTGCAAATCAACCCCTCATCATATCCCCCCCCCACCACACCCACACACAACACACACGCTCACAGAGACGACAGCAAACTATGGTAAATCGAAGGGTGAGCAAAAAAACACGGCCGACCGTGTGCGTTGGGTTTTTGGTGGTGCAAATGAAGATTAATGGCTGTTTTCAGCAAGCGTAATGTTGCTCCATGTCGCAAATTAGCGTAACTGGAGTACGGTATGGCAGGATAGTTGGGTGTGTGTATGTGCGTTAGGGGCATAAGCGTAGCTATCTTGCTTTTCATTGACGGGAGGAAGGAATGTGTTGTGCGCGAAAACCTTTTGGGTGTAAGGGGTTGCGATCCACTTCCCACCATGCTATGAAGCGTATCGTTTAATCTTTTGACTGTTTCGGAAAATCGGAAATGATGGTATAAAAGGGTAGAGGGAAATGGGCTGCTATACGTAAAACTTTCCTTTTTTTTTTTTTTAGATAACATGATGGTTGCATTTAAAGCAATTTATTAAACAAAATGACTCGATGTCAACACAGTCACTGAATGTAATGAAAAATAAATAAAAATACCTGTGAGAGAGGGTTGGTGCGACAGGTTCATCTTGTGAAGCGCAAACGGTGCAAGCTAATAGGCTCGACGGAAAGAGACGATGATAATAAACCGTGTGTGCGTCCCACATTTTGCACGTTGTTGTAATTTCACGGAGGAAATAGCGCTGTAAGGGAATGGGAAGATTTACAGTGCGAACGGCGGAAACATCGGCATCGTTAGGATGTGTTTGTGAACCGATCGTATTATGTTACTTCTTCACGTTAGCGCCCGCGTATGATAAGATTATGCGGCTGTGAGAAATCTTCTATCGAGTGTGCCGTAAGTGAAGAGGCATTTGTTTACATTTCTTGCCTTCTCGAGCTGTTCGGACGTTGTTAGAGGAGAGGGGTTTGTTCTGTTATCATGTAAAGCATTGGTATTTGTATGTGTGTGGCTCGTGTTTATTTATTGAACAAACTAAACGTCCACACATCACAAGCTCATAGTGATAAGCGGAGCAGTAGATTCGTGTTGCACGAAATTAAAACTTTTAATAAACCCCCACGTACGAAGGCCGTTCGTGAGGTTGAGAACAAGATCAAGTTCACAAATTGTAAGGCATTAAGTTTTTTCATTTACTATTAAAGAACTCTTCGTGTTTAAACACGATTAAACCCGTTTGTTTAGTTTTGAAAGTGCAACTCCGTCACCTGGCAAAGCTAGTTATTGTATTCCGAATTTTTATTGCATCACATTTTTCCTTTACATGGCTTGTGGATGTTTACTTCAGTGGCCAGGACGGTTTTGGATAGTGTAAGTGCGCGTACACCACACATACGTGACCGTGAGACCCATTTGTGTTGTGATAACTGACAGCGACACGGGTTGACGTCTGATAAATGTCAGAAGATTCGCTCCAACATAGCAGAAGTGTACATCAAGAGAGCACTCCGTTACTCCGTCAAGCAGCCCAATAACGTCATCGAACTGCGAATCAAAACAATATGAAGTAGCAATTACGTTTCATTGGTGTTGGGATTGCAATGGTAGTGTGATGCTGTTATTTCGACGCATGACAGCTTGATTCTCTTTCTCTCGCTCTTCCAGTTCCATCTTATGGTTTGAATTGGTAGCGATTTGTTTACGCTTTTGTGCGAATAATTTGCGTGTTTCGGATGTTTGTACATTTGGTACCGAAGAGGCTCGGTCTATTTCATTGATATGAATTAAAATACACACATTCTAAGAAGAGAGAAAAATTTCCTTTACTTGTATTCGTGGCGCGTTGTGTAATACCGGGTGCTGTATGAGGCTGTGCAAACAAAATGACGCCATGGCTTTGACTCGGGGTAAAATGTACTCTAAAATAGCTCCAAATTCGTTCTTGCACTGTAGCGGTGTGAGTAAGATTAGAAGCAAGCAGGGAATGGTAGATATTACGGGCGGAGGGAGAAGCGACGGATGCGGTTGGTTGAACTTCAAGAAATTAAGTAATCAAAAAGGCAGCCGAGCGACGGCTGTGGCACACGCACCGCTCGACGGGATGCGATCGATCCGCGCGAAAAGCGCGAGTCAGACAGACGGGCCCGGGGTTTCTTCGATGTCTTTTGCGTTTGGACGTCACATTCCTCTCGCAGACTGAATGCGCTCGCTGGCTGTGTGTCGTGTACGTCGTGCTATGTTTATCACGGCCACCAAATGCAATATGTGTTGGGAGATACACGAACGGCGGCAGCATTTGCAACAGTGTCGCGTTGGTGTGTCGTTGGTTGTTGGCCGGTGTCGCATGAAATCAGCCCAAAAAAATTGGCATGAAAACAAAACAAATTGAAAGTGCAGGGGAGAATAGTTCGATGCAAACTTCGCGAATGACATGATGGTTCGCGCGGACGGGAAAGTCACAGATGTGTTTCCTTTTATTTATTTGCTCTGCATTGCCTCTAGAGTGTTACCGCGCTCTTTGGGGCTGTGTTTGTGTTTTTGAGCCCTACTTAGAGCCAAGCACCACCACCAAGTGGTGGAAGGCGATGATCTCCCCCTCGTTTTCTCTGTCCTTCCTCTGTGCTTTCAATGCTTCAGTTGGGATCACAAATTCCAACCTACCCAAAGACGACGACCGCGGCGTGTCTGTGTTACTGGCCATGAAGATGGAAAGAAAGAGAGGAGGACGGGATGTACCCCACCCCAATACCATGGTGGGGAGATACTGGGGACGGTCGACGACCTCCTGCTGCGATCGTGGCAGATTTCTTGGCTTGGGTAATTGTATGGCTCGCCAACCCAAACACACACACACAGACACACGGATGGTGAGGAAATTTGCACCCGATTACAGAGACCCTTTTTGCTACACGGCGACCAGATCGAACGGAACATGATAACGAGGGAACGAGAAGTAACCGTTTCTAAACGTTTGGGATGGTATCGTTGAAAGGCAGATAAGAACGTGGTTTGGAGGGTTAAAATTAGCGCACCGAAAGATAACGGCGGGGGGAGTTCGTGCGGAGAAGAAACGATTCAGCACGAAAGACCAAACAAAGCTGACTCAAAACATCCGTGGTGTAAAATGGATATTAATTCTAAACCGTCTTCGCTCCTGCGTTTAACCTTTGTCTAGGAGCGATTTATCATGTCTGAGGTAACGTGTTCTGCTCTTCGCTGTAACGCTACACCGATGCGTGACGGGGCGAAGGACGCCAGTGATCAAAGCGTGTTTTCTGAAGTCGTTCCAAAAGAAAAACAGGACACAACAAGCTATGCTGTGCGGGGCACGGGATGGCCCTGAAGCATGATTGAGCTGTCCTCGTTTGAAGTGTGCGATTGCATTGGGAGGGAGTAATTCCAAGAAGCGTAAGGTATCGTCCAAAACCATTGAATGGGGGAGAATCGTGGCAGACGAGCAACATGATACAAATTCGATTAGACCATCCAATAAGTATAACTTTCTTTCTATTTTAAGCATGTGGCAGAGGACCAAAAAAAAACAACCACTTTGATTGGTAATCACCACCCTGTACTCCCTGTTAAAGTTGCCCCAAAGGTGTCTTTAAACCGGCAAAACATGACATCAAACACCAACACCGATTAGCGAAATAAATCCTCATTTCGCAATGCAGACGTCAGCTAGCCGTTGCTGCTGTCTTTGTCGTGGCAGAAGGAGAGTTGCAAATGGAGCGACTACTTGGCGCGCGGGCTCCAATCCGAGGCCAAAAAGGGAAGATCCACGGGAAGCGGTTTATTAATTTATCCTGGCTGGTTCTGCTGCATGGTGATGGTTGTTTACGTTTTGTCTGGTTTGTCTCCCTGTGTGTCTGTGACTGTTGGGCAACGTTGAGCTGAAGCTTGCCCGGGTCCTCCCTGGCCGTGTGGCTCGTAAAGTAAAGTGACAGTCCATGTCGGTGATGGTAGTGAAACGACGAAGGCATAAGCGAGAACGCAGCGGATGCGAAAAAGAAATGTTATCAGACGGTTATGAGACGGGGTGGGGCGAAGAAGAGCTGTTGGTGGGAAGGGTCAAGGTCGTCGAAAAGTTGATTTCGTCTTCTATACGCGCGCTATGGAAGAGGATGGAATTGTTGACGCGGGCAAAATCGGAACCCATCGGTTCGCCTCTCTCTTTCTCCCTCAACATAACCGTTTCCTCTTGCGTTGCCCTTTCGTTCATCATTTCATCATTGGATGTCGCTCTAGGGCATCTCGTTTTCGTTTTACGCTCTTCACTGTCGTCGTCGTTGTCGTCTTGAAGTCGTCGCGTCTAGCCAGCTAGTTGTTGAGCTTTTTAAGCTTCGCTGCGCCACATCCTACCAACTATCGTTGGATGATTTTATGTGTTTTGTATGTGCCTCAGTTCCCTGATACACATTCTACACAAAACTAGCTTTTAGAAGGAAAAAGGTCGCTCGTCTCTTGTTAGGTTGTCTAGAACAAAGAAACCCCGACACCGTTGTGATCCTTGCAGCGCCACGGAGTCAACTAGGTTGACAAATAAGTGGGAAATGTTATCTTCCACGGCAATCACAAGCCCTGAAACGCGTTATAGAAAATAGACAGTGCGAAAAGTTTTCCTGTGTGAGTGACGCGTGTCACTTGAGGGGGGTGGTAGCCCAACAGGCATATTTGAGTGTAATTAGTAAACTATTATTAATCACGTACCTTTTCCACCGTGCAAGACACATCTTTGCTTCATTTTATAAATTCCACACACTTTCTGCTTCGTGACTCGTGGAGTAGCTTAAAGGCGGCGCTTACAACACAGCAGTCAAGCGGGAATTTCTTTATCTTCTTGGCAAACTCCATGGCCCTCTGTTGATGCTGTTTCTTATCGCGTGTCTGGGATTCGTTATTCAAATCGTTCCGTTTTACTTTTCCCTTGCAAACTTTTGGTTGCTTTTTTGCTGCCATGGAATAAGCAAACTTGGACTTTCCATTTCGAATGTTGTTGTGCGTACTGCTGCGGCGAATCAGGACACTGTTCCATGGTTGCGTTGCGCCAGTAGTGAACAATTCAAATCGATTTGTGGTGATGTTTTTTGTTTTCTACTGTCCTCCGTGTTTGTGTGAGCAAAGTGTACAAAAGGTGACGAGGGTGAGGCGGTATTGGTGGTGGTTTAAGTGTTATCAGCTGGTTCCCTTGGCGGCTGATTGACCTACTTTTTCGCCGGTAGCGTTGCATCGATTTTTGAAAGGAACAAAACAAACTTCACCGAATGGTACCGAGTACTGTAAGGTACGCTTTCACGCAGGTACAAATCCAACAGTTCTGTGTTCATTTAGAGAACGATGTAGTAATTAGAATACCAAGCGCAGTTCTCTGTTTGCAACATCGTTGTTACATCATCAACTTCAACTTCTCCAGTCGAACGGGGATTTCGCAATGAAAGCATCTTCTTGCCTCAATTCTCAACCAAACTGTTGCCGCGAAAGCTTGGATGGGATATTTGAGTCGCAAAATAATTTCACTCCTACTATACTCCCTCCCAATAGCATTTGATCGTGTTTGCTGGGTTCTCATTGCGCAATACTCATCCCCGGAGGTCACGACGAAGCCTACAAAAAGTAAACGAAAGCAATTGAGCGTTGTGAGTTGAAGTTGTGTCTCGTTTTCGTTTTCGGCTGGTCGCTATTACCGATCATAATTTCGTGAAATGATGGAAACTGAGAAGCCCTGACAACGATGGCGATGACGAGGAGGCCCACCGTACGCAGACTACATTACTCGCTGCTTGACTTTTACACTTTAAGGTTGCGATGGAAATAATGAGAAACTTCATTCGTTTGTGGCACAATTTTGATGGCTGCGTAGGATGGGATGGCGTGGTGTATCTTGTTTTCTGCCTATAACGATGTCGTCGTACAGACGCGTTCGTAAAGAAGCGAGAAAAGGGGTTTGATCTGTTGGCTGGGCAGTTGCTCCTATTTCTTAAATCACCAAGAATATGTTATTCTTCTCTCCCGATGTCTTAACAGATCATCGACAGTCCAAAAAGAAAGCCCGGACAATGATGACTGATACGGGCTGCGTGTCATGCTGCTTTCACCGACCATTTCTCGCTTGAATGTACCGGTGTGCTGTTAGTTGTACAAATATTTTTCTAAGACCTTTTGTGGCCCCGAAAACCGAAACGAGGTCATCACAGAACAGATTAAACGGAGCGAAACGGTGATGATGGTGGGGAAGCAGTTGGCGTAGCCCAAAAACAGTTCTCTCCTTGCGGGAGGTCCTCGTTTAGAGACAGGCCAAACAAGCCCACGCTATGTAGCGGCGGTATGATCTATGCCTGCAATGAACGGTGCTGGTTGGCGAAGACCATTATGTTGCGTGTACATTAGCATACAATCAGTTACGCACACACGTAATAACCCAGGTTTGTTTGGTGCGCCCCGATCAGAAGAAGAGTTGTACAGCAGCGCTAGCCTTTGGCAAAGACGTGGGACTCTTTTTTTCCTGGGGCGTATAATTGAGTAGAAAATGCGAAACCATGCAATGGTTGGAACATCTGTTCGGCTCTTTTTCCACTGCTGCTGATGCCCCTTGCCCGATGGTGTGCTGAATTCGTCGACAGACTTTGTCGAAGAACCATCACAAGAGCTAGAATAATGAACCCAGCTGTATCTTGGTACCGGATCCCCTTCTCCCATCCTCTGCCTATATGTTACCACGTGTTTGATCTTGGTTTGTAATTATTTGTGCCTGCTTGGAGACAATCCATTACAAATGATACGGTGTAATACGCCTCTTTGGATACGACAATTATTGCATGAGAATACTCTTCAAATGGAAATCAATGCGTATATCTCTCTCGCTGTCTCGCTGACCACGTGTTGAGTTGTACGATCGTGAACGAAATACAGTTACTTTGCACCAGATGGCAGCACCTGCTGGAGTAGTGTGTTTGGTGGTGTTAGAGACTCATGGGAAAGCAAAATCTAAAACAGTCTTTTAATAGCATAAAGCCGTGAAATCTTTTCCAAAAACAGAAGGCAATTTAAATGGGGAAATACGTTGAAAAAGTAGTTTTATAGAAGTTTACTTAATTCTGGTTCGATGCTGCGTAAAAGAGAGTACAAGCCGTATGATGAGTTACGGTGGTGAATAAGCACCGAACACAAGTTGCAGTATGCGTCATGTGTGTCAAACTCATGAGGTGTGAAGGGAATTTCATGTTTTAATGTTTAATAAATAGTATTTGGTTATTTTTAGCAGCAATGCAGAGTGGTCATGTCATATCGCAAAGGTGACAGGATCCTGGCAATGCCACTAAATGATGCTCTGATACATTTAGCCTGTACATGGAAAGTTACATTTTACATGTCCCTACGCCAGAAACTATTTAACGACTCACAATGTAGTACTCTGTCCTACTCAGTTCTACACATTTGCCTCAAAGCAAAATGGGAATAAAGAGGAATCACCGCATCGGCTAAGAAAGTGGAAGAAACGGTGTTTCTTATTTCCTCCGATTGATTGTCCCACCGTGTCTTGCTGGTTCGTGTGGTTTTCTCTCGCTGCTAAGTTACAGCACGCTGGAGAAACTGTAACGTTTGGACGAAAAAGAAGAAGAAAAGTACCGTTTTTGTGCGTCTTTAAGTATTTCTCTCCATCTCCGTGTGTACGTACCGACTGTCTGTCTCGGTTGCACGATCCCTTGGGGCAACCGTTCGCTAAGCACCATGGGAACTTTACAGTGTGTGGTGCGTAGTGAGGGAAAGAAATGAAATAAATATAATGAAACATGGAACCCAACCGCAAAGTGGGCTGGGAAGGAACACGTTTTTTTTTCAACGTAATGAATTGCAAGACGGAAGTGTACTGGAGCAGTAATCGCTGGAGCAATGAATGGTTTTGTTTGCAACAGGTGACTTGTAGGGTGCGCAGCAGTGGCTACTTGGATGGAACATGAAACACAGGGCAAGTGTGTGTGTTTTTTGTTTTTCGTACGATCGGCGGAAAACTTCGCCAAGATATTGAGCCTCCGGGGGTAACTCTTAAACAGTTTTGTGTCTTGATTTGTTTATTCGATTTATTTATCTATATTGTTTATATTGTGTATCGCCAAAATTTAAGCACTATTAGTTTTCACGAAAATCTTACCAAAATGACGGCAAAACAAGAACCGATGTGGTCACATTTTGAAACATTTTGAATGATTTATTTAAGTGCTTGTTTTAGCGCAAAAAAGGAACCACTCACGCATTAACAAGTGTATCTTGAAGCTACTTGTATGATAAAAAAGCTTTAAGAAATTAACAATGATAAGTGATTGATTGATGGCAAAGAGTGTCAAGTGTCATTAAATTCATCGCCAATGAACGAAACAACCCATTGCGAAGCAACCGCCCTCTACCAACTCTTGCACACACACACGCATTGGCCTCTGGTTGAGAAGCATCTTGAATGAACTAAGGGTTTATTATCTTCCCTCATTGCCACCTTTCCAGTTTGAAGTAAACGACTTACTGCGATGAACAGTCACGTAGCGTATGTAAGAAGAACAAGAGGAGCGCAACAAAAAAAAACACAGGCAAAACAAATCCACAATCGATCGCGTCTGCTCGGTCTGCTTCTAAAATGCACTCTCTTGCCCGCGTCTCGCATTCATCTCCATCCCACCTTTTTGCTGCCGGGATACCAGGCCGATATCAGTTCCATCATTTGCATTGCAAATTGCACACCAATCGTGGAAAGGGGGAGAGCGGCATGAGGGAAGAAGGGGAGGTGGGCAGCCGCTCAACAACCGAAACCGTCCAACCACACACCTGGGGGTTTTGTGTGCGGCAGCTTCGTTGCTTTGCTCAGTGTCGTTTTCCTACTTGGTTGCCCCCGCGTGTAAGTTACCCCTGCACGGCCTGCTCCTGCTCCATCCCTGTGTGCGTGGTTTTGCGCACTCGTGCCCTCGTAACTCGCGGCGTTGGTAGTCATAAAAATAATCATACCTTCACCCCGCGGTCCGTGTTTTCTTGTTGAGCTGTGTTTTGTTGCAGTTCGAGTTGATTCGAGGTGTTCACGAGTGTGCACGAGCAGAAGGGTGCGAGCACTATTTGTTGTATGACTTTGGCGGGGGGAGGGGGTGGGGGTTGGTAATTGGTATGGTTCGATTGGCGTGCGCCGGCTGTTTGGCCTTCGCCATTTAGCATCGCCACCAGATGCAGTCGGTCCGCACCCGCACCCGCAACCCCGAAACGGCGGTTTGGATGCAACCTTTACCTTTCGGCCGTTCGAGCACCAGTCCAAGGATGTTAAGAGTACGATGTTCTGCGCGGTTTGATGTTCTGCGTGGTTCTATTAGTTTGTAATTATTTTAAAGTAAAATTGTAGCCTTTGTGGGAGATGGTAGTGAAGTTAATGAAGTAGATGATATGTTTACGAGCGACATTAAGGGTAAAATGAATATTTTTACGGCTATTTAATCAAACAACCTCCATGGTGGCTCAAAAGACAGAAACGAAAATTCCTCTTCTCCTACTGCTTTGGGCGTTTTTTTTTCTAGGATCGGTTAGGTTTACATCACACTTTTATAGACAGCGTTAAGGTAAAACAACACACACAGACACACATTTGCATTTGATGATATTAATAGCTACCTATACCTAATACCTATACAAAGAGCCTTAAAGTTTTATTATTAATAAAGAAAAAATTTAAAAAATCCATTTAAATAACCACACTTTTTTACATACCATGGTTACTCCGTGCCTAATTATGCATTGGATTTATTTATCATACATAATAATACCTAACCGGCCCAGGATCATTTTTATGGTCACACAAAATAAAGTACCACTGTCGTACTGTCAAGGTCGTTGACCTAAATATTCTGTCCCTCGCTCCACCCGGCAGAGGCCACTGTCACTGCTGGCGTGTTGCGCCCTGCTCGTTATTTTCATTCCGTTGTTTATACACACGCCAATTTGTTGATGCGCTCAATTTTTTGCGCAAGAAAAAAAGAATCGCTGCTCGTCTCGCGCTCGATTGGCGCGGCAAGGCACATCATCATAACGCGCGTCACGGTCACAAAGAACGGTCTGCTGAGGCGGATGGACGGACGGACGGGCGGACGGATGGTATACATTGTTGTCGTCGGCATACATATGTCTCCACTTTCGGACTGTTGTCATAGTCGCCTTGCGTGCTGCGTCTTGCATTTTCAGCTAGCCTTTTGTCGCAATTTCGAGCCGTATTTTATTGCTCACTGTAACCTCTTTTTGCCGTTTTTCCCGCCTTTCACGCTCTCGCTCGTTCTCTCGGGGATGCACTTTCTTGTGAACCGGTTCGAGACGCATTTGCAATCAGCTAGGGGAGGGTTTAACGGAGGGGATTTATGATCATAAAAAAAGAAGAGCACCATTATAGCAAGGAAAATGTCCCTAGTACCGATGGAGAGTGAAGAGGAAAGGAGAAAATACCACATACCAGAGAGATGAGATGGAACAGGTTCGTTTGATAATGTCTTCGAGCGAGAAAGTGTGAGAAAGCAGCAAGAAGAAATAAACGCGAGAGTGGCAGTAAAGTGAAAGACGTTCCTCACGTCGGGGCGAGAAACGATCACGGTAGCATAAAATTTGCATTCCATCGTCGTTCTCCTTTCCTAATCCCTCCCCATTCCGCCATCCCTTTGCTCGACGGTCGGTAATAATCACTCCGTTGTTTAACAGACGCCTCCACGCGGTCTCCGTCATCACGGGCGTATTTGTTCGCGTGTGTGTGTTTGTGTGGTTGGGCTTGATGGCGCTAGGCACGCTTTCTCCTCTTCCACAAACGGACTATTTGTTGCTCCAGGATGTCTTCCACACTATTGGGTGTATTAATGCACGTTCCTAAAAACATGGGCGCCATGGTATGGAAAATTGACCGAATCGGAATTGGCGTGAGTGGAAGGAAGGAAGAGTGTCTAGTAGATTTAATATCTCGTCATACCGCACACTAGCCGGCAGTCGCTAGGTCAGTGAAACCGGACATTGGGAACATTATCTACGAAGCGAACAAACGGCAAGGGGGGAACAGTGCAAGGGTGGCAAATTAATTCAGCTGGAAAAAGATTCGATTCGGTATCGAGTGGAAACTACTGTTTATTCGACCTCCCTATGTTTGCTAAATTTCATGCAAAACCGCAAACCCCCCAGTTTGTCCCCAAGAGACAGACTTGGTTAAGAGTGTTAAACAAGCGATTAAAAAGACTTTTTTTTTTTTTGTATCAATTGCATGATTTTGAGCGCTTGACAATTAGCCACATGATAGGCCGTACGTGTTCTGGGGCCAACTCAAACAATTCAATCAGCTTTTCGTCGCTCGATACTGCTACACAGATATTATTGATAATCACATAACCTACATTTTGCCGCTCCTGCTGGTAAGAGTTCAGTTTTGTACTGTGTACATGCATGATAGAGGACGACCTCGAAATTACATTAACGCAAACGCATCGAGCTGCATCGAGAGTAATTTAATTGCGATACGATATTACCACTACGATATTATACGCCTGTGTGATCAGCTTGTTATCAGCAAATACCGGGCAGTGAGCTGGGTGGATCATTTTCAACCGACTGCACAGCGATGGTACGTTTAGTTGCAACTCTTTTTAAATGGGAAGAGGGCCTTATTTCCACCGTACCGATGCGAATTAGTCAATGTAGTTGGTTTTGACCACTTTGTTGATTTGTGCTGCATGTAAATGCTTGCAAGACTGATCCTGCATATTGCCTGCAAAGTTACAGTCACACGAACGACTTAATGATTAATGGTTCTTTTTTGCATTCCCTTTTCTTTACAGCAACAAACCAATGAACGATGGAGTCATCACAAGCAGCAACTGTGTCGGTACCTCCAACGATAGCTGATGCAGCTGAAACATTTACAACTTCCACGTCGACTCCGTCAGCGGCAGTTAACAACAGTTCGCCTGAAGCAGCAACTTCAACCCCGGCAGCGGTGACAACCGACTCGGAACAAAGTGAACCAAAAATCGAACAAGTAACTCCGGCTGACATGGAGGCCGAAACGTCACCATCCCCGGTCAGCCTGCAGGAAGCCGTTGATCCACTGGCAGTTCCGTTGGCAGAGTCACCAGAAATAAGTACAACATCTGTCGAGGCTGAGAAATCGATAGCAGAAAGTACGAATAAAAAGGCCGAACAAACGGTAGAAAAGAATCCACTTACTGATGCTTCGAACGATGGTTCGATGTCGGAACGATTTGCAAAACCATCCACATCTTCGACCGATCCTGTGGCCGCGAAGAAAACACCTTCAGAGGCTTCCGAGTCTTTACCAACGTCCACATCCTCGCCCGCCGGAGATCCTACGCCGAGTAGTAGTAACGCCGTGGAAGAAGAGACGTCTACAAGGAGAAGCCCTCCGGCAAGGACACCACCACCGGTGGTGGAATCTTCTACGGCCTCACCAGAAAAGCATGGCTCTGGTGTGAGTGAATCAAGTGCACGATTGGATGGACCAACGTATTCAACAACTTCCACGGTGGACAGTAGCAGCAGCAGTAGTGATAAAACTAGTGACAGCAACGTCGGTGCTGTCGAAGGGCCTAGCAGTAATTGTAATGTTAGTGATAATGTAAATAGTATTAGCAATGACTGCAGTAGTACTAACAATAACAGCAACAGTAATGAGGCAGAATCTCAAGTGACTGCCACAGACAATGATGGCTCAACGAGTCAGGAAGCGAACGCTACGACAACAACTGATCCGAGCGATCTAATACGTTCATCGACTTCCGAGATTGCTGTGCCGATGACGACAGAGGTGTCCTCGAATGCTGTGATAGAGAAGGAGTCGCCGGAAAACAAAGTAGACTCGAACACGAATGGAGTTGTGATAGTGCGGCAAGAAGCTGGTAAAGACGAGCAACAGCCTTCGGATTCGTTACCACACCCTGGCGAAGCTAATGAAGGATGTGAAGAAAACTCCCTCGCACCAAACGATCGAAGCGCAACGGATGACCTAACATCGAGGCAATTAAGTGGACAGGAGGAGTCAGGCGAAAAGAGCAGTAATTCTTCCGACGGTCCAACAAATGAGGAATCACAATCTATTGCGAACAGCACGTGTGATGCAAATGCGAAAGAGCAACGAGAAGAAACGGTTCTAGAATGTCGTGAATCTGCAGCCGTCCCACCAGAACCTGATCCTGGTCCACCCCTGGCGGAAGAGCGGCGTTCGGAAGAATCCAAAAGTGCCGAAAGCTGTACAAGCCTTAAAGAGAATGATGCAGTGAACAGTAGCAGTAGTAGTAGTAGTAGCAGCAGCAACAGTAGCAGTAGCGGGGTTGACGAACATCACAGTTTGAGGCAAACATCCCAAAACGTCGCGGCAGCTGAGTTTTCGCGGGACGAAAGGTCGAGCGACAAGAGTGATAGTAGAACAATGAGCAGCAGTCTCAGTACGGGAGCTACCGGGCGGGCGGATTACCATCACCACGTACAGCAGCAACAGCCACCGCCTCCGGTTTCTGCACGCAATCCACTCCAGTTTACGGAGGTAGCGAACGACGAGGTTGAGCTAAAAGTTGACGGCGGTCATCTGCTTGATCGTGTCATAAAGCTTTCGCTGTTGAAGGGTCTACAGGATAGTGGGAAGCGTTTGGCAAAGAGTAGTCTAATAATTTCCGGGGCAGGAGCCAACGTTGGTGAGGGTGCTAATGGTGAGGCGACGCTAGCGACAACCTCCTCCCTGAGCAAAGCGAAAAGTGCAGCCGCAGGACTGCGATTGATAGAGGAGCATAAAACTACACCACCCGCACTGGTAGCTAACGGTGGCGCAGCAGGCAACGATGATGTAGCACAGGTGCCGGTGAAAGAACTGGCAAGCAGTACAAAGGAGGCGGCAGATTCTCCACATCAAACTACTACCCAGAGTGGGGGAAGAATACGCCATTCAAGTGACACTACCGTAAGCAGTAGTCCCTCGGGGGAATTGGATGCAGGAGTGCGTAGCAGCAGCAACAGCTCGCTGGACTTCCGAGAGGAGGAAAGGTCGGCGCAGGGGCAGGAAGTTCCATCGCCAGCGTCTTCCAGCTTGGAGGCATCGTCGAGCCGTAGTTCAGCCGGGCGCGAACCGGGCGCGGCCGTACCGAACAGCAGTAACGAGCATCTGCCTGTGAAGGCACGCAAACCACAGTACTACGCCAGTATTCCGGACTTTTCGAAGCAACAGTTTTCCTCGACCACCTCCACCGTGCCGACATCGACCACAACCACTACGAAGAGTCTCGCCCAGCTGCACATGAAAACGCCCGATTTTAGTTGCCTAGCATCTGGCCCGGTACCGTCCAGTCAAACGTCTCCGTCTTCGACGACGACAAACTCCACAATCTCAACTGTCGCCTCGATGAATGTGCGTACAACGAGTGAGCTAAAAATCTCGAATCCAGACTTTACGAAAGGGTTTGCAGTCCAGCACGCTCAATATGATTCGACGGCCCATGGCAACTACCCGCCTGCTGCCTGTGAGCAGCAACAACCTGGCAACAGCTCACCGTATGTTTCCCAGGATACCTTTAGTAAGCTTATCAAGGAGCGAAACTATATTGCGGATTTGCAGTTGAAGAATCCGCCCCCGACTCAAAATCAAGCCTCGTCCGAGGGTCAATTGGTTGTGAAACGTGCTAATACGCCAAACGAATATCCACCATCGAGGGTAGTGATGGTGGACACTACGTCTTCGGTAGTAGGCGGTGTATCTGCTTATGGGCACGCCACACAAACTCCAAACAGCCACTACCGTCGTCCGGCATCGGTAGAGAATGGCATGGAACAAGAGCCGAAGGCTCATGTGATACAGAAAAATTCGGAAAGTGCTTCAGCACAACCGCCACCTCCTACTTCACAACCCCTCGGAGGACATCATGCTCCAAAAACGTGGAATCCTCCCGAGTTTAGCAGTAAACATTTTACCCAAGCACCACCACCGAGCCATGGCCGACCTGGTGCAGCTTCGAATGGGGCTGGACCATCGTCGACTTCGCCCTCGTCGCGAGATCCATCTCCCGCTCCTTCGTCTACCTCACCCCATCAACCGTCGTATGGACAGCAACCTGGTGGGTTGGTGAGCTACGCAGGCAAAGCGCCTCATCCCACAGGTCCCACGTCCGTTGTCGGTTCAGAGAGAATCATAGTGAATAATGTGAGAACGTACTACCCGGAAGCATCCGTTCCACCTTCATCAGCAGCGGCACCAAATGCTAGTGCCCATTCGCACACCACCTCCTCTTCGCTGTACACTTCGCTGCCGAAGGTGAAGGATCCTGAGTTCCGCATGGATCACAGCAAAGAGCAGCTACTTCTGCAGGAGGGAACTATCGTAACGGTAAAACAGCCCTACTCAAATCAAACTGTCGGACGCGCTCCGATACCAGCTGCCGCAGCAACCCGATCACCTTCCGTTGAGAGACGTGAAGCACAGATGATGCAGAACTCGCAAGATATCTTGTATCGGGATTACAAGCAGCATAAAAAGCCTACCAGCACTGTAGTAATGAGTAGCAGTAGCGGTGGGGGCACTCGTCCCACGGGACCTCCGCAGGGGGGACCGATGGATCGTAGATCACCATACGATCCATCGGGGTACTATTCGCAGTCGATGCATCAGCATAGACCTCCAGTAGTTCCTCCGCAAGCGGGTGGTGGCTTGATGCATCCACCGCCACCTAATTGGCCCGCACCCGGACCACATCACGCGTCGCATCATCAATTGCAGAGGGGTCCTGCTGGGCCGGCTTCTCGCAACAGTCCACAAGACAATGGAGCAAGTCCGGTTTCATCGCCTGCGCCATCACCGGCAAGTCAACACCATTATCAGCACCATCCTCATCAAGGGCCCTATTATGGACAGTACAAAAATGCTCCCAGTCCGGTATCGGGTTCAACATACGGGTCCAGCTCATCACCTTCTCAGCCTCAAGGTGCCGGTGGAAAGTATCCTCCCCAACAACATTACGCTGCTAGTGGGTCTGGCCCTGCTGACCGCCGACTCGAGGTGTTGGACCGTAGTGTTGGATCCGCCAACTATAAAGGGCTCGATTACAACATGGAGCAAAAGTTTGCGGAAGTTTATCAGGCACATCAAGCCAAGGAGAAGCAGGCAGCAGCAGAGGCAGCACATGCAGCTGCGTCCAACTCGTCAAGACAAGGTCCGCGACATGGGCATGGGCCTGGTGGTGGTACAAGCGGTAGTCCGGGGATTTCATCCACTCCTGGAGTGCCGACGAAGGGCCCGGTACCTCCTTACGGACCGGCAGGCTATGAGCAGTACCACCCATACTACCAACACTCACAAGCGACACCTTCTCCAACGTCCACGCCCTCGCCAGTGCCTTCTCCGCACCATCGAAAGTATAGCGGTCCGCCCTCGAGGGATCCGTCCCCTTTGGGACAGCAACCACAGCAACCGCCACCGCATCATCGATACAGCTCGAGCGAACCGTTATATCACGTCCCTCCCGGAGGAGGTCCACCGACCATGTACGCAATGCATTCGGGGCCTCCCAAGCCAAACGAACAGGGAGTGCCTCCTTCACAACCTCCAGGACCGGTTACGTCCTACTATCAAAGTCAGCCTTCCTCGTCCTCCTCCTATTCCAGTGCATCTGGAACTGGGTATCCCAATCGTCCGCACCATGCTGGAGCCGTGGTTAGCCCGAGCCAACACCATAACGCTACCCAACAATCTGTGATAAGCGGAAATCCGTATGATCGGTATGGTCCCAATCCATATGCCACCGGTGGCTCGTCTCAATCCGCACCCGGGGGACAACAACAGGCGCAACAGCACCAGCAGCAGCAGCAGCAGCAACAGCAGCAACAAGCGTATCAAATAAAACCTTCGCTTCCGTACCCGCCGTCGGTACGGCTACAGGGTCCACCACCTTTGCAACCAGCTCCACCTTCGAGTGCTGCACCATCGGCTGTGATTCATCCACCTGTGACGGGAAGCAAAAACATTCCCGTCCGTGTTATTGCTACAGCACCCCCAGCATCGGCAATTGCTACCAGCGCTGGCTCGCAGTCCAATACAGTTCCCACTGTACAAACGCATGGAGCTGCTCGATCGATGGGACAATCGAGCGCATCTACCTCGACGGCAGCTTTACCACCAGCGCAGGGGACAGCAGCAGAAGAAGGCAGCGGAAGGCAAGCGGGGACCAACTCAAATGTTGCAGCCACGACGCCAGTAATCATTGCTCCAAAGCGAGAGTCTCCACTAGATCTTTCGGTAAAGACGATCAAAACGAAAGCGGATTCGACAGGGTGTGATGATTACGCGATGAGTGCTAGTAACAGTAGCATCAGCAGTAGTAGTAGCAGTAACAGCAGTAACAGTAGCAATGCAGGAAATGGTCGGCCGCGGGAAGTTGTTCCGAAGGTGGACTTTAGTCCAAACTTCCAGAAACACATTCCTCCGAGAAATGCTGCTTCTAACTTTGCACCAACTGCCGGTGCACCTGCCTTAGGAGGCGGTAGACCATCAGAACCGCATCTGCCAACTCATCCAGCACCTTCGCCCACTCGGCACGTTTCTGTTATAAGTCCTGTCATCCCTCCCGGGTATGACAAGAAAACGGATGCCTACCTGTCAGCAAACTATCGTGCCGTTGGTGGTCCATTAGTATCTCCGGCATATCAGTATCCTGCCGCACGATCAGGCCCGATGCCTCCGGGAGAATACGAAGGTTCATCGCCAGCTGCGCCTGGATCTGCTGTGGCCTCCGCGAGTAGCAAGAGCGTGTACTATCCACCAGCAGGACCGGAATACGGACGTCCTAGTGGTAAATCGGGATCCGGAAGCATCGTAACCGGGCAAGCCGTTGCACCATTACCGGTCGGTTCATCAAACTCACGCCAATCCAATCCTTCCGCACACGGAGCACTGGCAGGAGCGGGACAGTCGTCCAGTGCTGGTCAACCGCGCACTGACGATCCCCGTATCGAAGATCGTAAGTTTGTGGAGAGTATGCTGAAGAAGAAAACGTCACCCTCTTCCGATGTGATGGCCGACCTGCAGGCTGGCAAATTTCCAACGCGTATTCCCCAGGGATTGGTACCTAAGAAGAGAGCTGCAGCGGCAGCAGCAGCAGCTGCGGCAGCTGAAGCAGCCCTGGCAAAGTCGGCTCCAGTTCCTCCAGTTGGTACTAATTCTACTGCGCCTGTCCCTACCCCTGCAAAGGTAGCAAAATATGAAGTTCCACAGGCGTCTCGTACACATACGGTCTCGCAAGGATCTCCTCATGGAGCTCCACCATTCGATGGATGTCATCCAAATCAGCCGCATGGACCTCTCCGGGAAGGACCCTATCCAAACTATGGACCTGTATCAAACCCTGGCGGTCATCATTATCCAACTGGCAGCAAACGCCCAGCAGTACCGACCGAGGTGTCCAACGGGCCAGCTGTGCATCCTTCCGTTATAACGACAAACTACCACCACCATCCACAGGCCGTATTGCAGCAGCAGCAACAACAGCAACAACAGTATGTTGCAGACGCACGCTACTATCAGCATCATTCTGGCATGCCGGCTAAAACACGTGAGGATCACGTAATTCCAGTGTACCATCAACCGCATTTGAGGGGTGGAAGTGCTGTACCACCGTACACGACACATGTGTACGGTGGATATTCAAAGGAAGACCCGAATACTCCACATCTACATTACCCTCAGCACCATTCCGATACAACGGCCTATCACAAGGAGTCTTCCGGAGCAATGCCATTTCGCTATGGAGATTCCCTGAAGCCACCGTCCGAGCATTCGACAGTGCCTCATATGCAGTCACACATCCACTATACGGGTGGAAGTGCCGGACCAATGGTAAAGGTTCCTCATCAACCACATTTACATCAGCAGCCGCCACACATTCAGCCACTGCATCATTTGTCAACTCCACAATCTGTCCCGACAGATGCGCAGATGGGTGTCTCTCAATATCCACCCAATGTTCATCCTAGCCACGGACCGGCACAGCATCATCGCGGAGCTGACCAGTCGGTGATATCAAAACTCCGTACCAGTTTGGAGCAGAAGGAATACGAAAAACAGCGTATCAATCAGCTTCGCAAGCAACCAACGAGTGGGGAACCAATCGATGAGGAACGACCCCGTAAGGCAACGATCGCAACTGCATCTCCTACGGTAGCGGCCAGTACCGTTCCCTCTATGCATGAAATTCCATCGCCCTCATCGCGTTTTCGTACAAAGGGTGAACTGAAAGGCTACACACCGCTGCCGCCGACACCGAATGTGGCCAGTATACCAGTAGCACCACGTTCGATCGATGATTTTGCTCAACTGCCCATGAAGAAGGATGGAGCAGACGGTGAAGAAGAGCGTGAAGAAGGGGACGAGAAGAAACGGTCGATTGTCCCACCGGCAGACGTCGATGGTGCGTCAGCGTTGGATATACTGGACTGGGGCAGTGCCTGCAATGAGTTTGTCGAACAGTTGCAAACAGGCAAGAAGCGTGGTCGACGGAAACGAACAGCTGCTGCAGGATCTGCTGATTTGCTGGAAACGATACCACTGGCTGAAGGTTCGACGACGGATCTGTCGGCAATTCCTAAGGAGGTGCTCAACTCGGCCCGTTCACCGCATCGTCTGAAAAGTGCTCGAAATGGAAGTGAAAGCTCAAGCGATGAAGACAAACCACTGCTATTGCTTCGTCAACAGTCGCAGCAGCAGCAAAAGAATCAGGAACAGCGGCTGGTGGATGGCAAAGGTCAGGTGCAGCTGGAGAAGGCGGCGCGCAATGTACGCGAGAGGCAGCGATTTGAGCTGGAGCAGAAGCATGAAGCTAAACTGGGTCGTTCTAGCAGCACGGACAGCGAAACGGCACGCACTGCTTCTGCTACTGCTCAGCGAGCCAAAGCACGTGTGCGGAAGCTACGTCATCGGTCAAGCGTCGCTCCGGCGCTCTCCCTCAAGTCGTCCGAAGGGGACGGTGACGTTACAGCTGATGGTGGTGAGGAGGACAGCGGGAAGCCGTCTGCAAAGCGAGTGCCAAATAAGCACATAGCTCCGAGTGCAAAGCGGAAGCGTATCCGCGCTCCCGATTCAAGGTCGCCATCGTCTTCCGGTGCTTCTTCCTTGTCCTCGGAGAGTAGTGAACCGGAGGTGAAGAAACCCGAGAGTGAAATGCCAAGAAAGCGGGGACGTCCGAAGGGTACGGGAGCTAGAGCAAAGCGCGCGCAACAATCGAGCAACAGTCGGTGCCAGACCGGTGCTATCAAGCAGGAACCAAACGAAAACAGTGATCTTAGTTCGGACGAAGAATCTCGTGCCGTGCGTACACCGCATAAAAATGGATCCAGTGCGGCTAACAGTGATTCGGTGAAGAAGCGTGGCGGAGATGCAACCAGTGGCAGTGGTGCAGGCGGACCCTCTGGAGGTGGTGGCAATGGTGGAGGCAAAGCGCAGCACGGCGGCAATAAGGTGAATGAATCATCGACGTGTAACGGCGGTAGCCAGAAGGAGAGGAACACCGGTTCCGCCGCGGCGAGGAAAAAGTTCATCAAAACGCGTACCAACTCCCGCTCCAAGGCAGAATTGTCATCGCAGTCTTCATCTTCCGGCTCAACTTCATCGTCTTCGTCCGAGGAGGAAGCGGAGGAAGCGGAGGAGACTATGACGCGCTCACGCAGCAAGCTGGAAGCCGAACGTCGACGATCGAACAGTAAGGTGTTGCGAAACGATAAGATTGTAGAGAACTGCCCGAATCCGGCCCAAAATCAACGGACAACAGGTCGGAACCGCGTAGACAGTGAGCGAACTCCATCAAAGAAGACTAAAACACGCAAACTTTCCGCCGGCGAACCAACAGCCAAACGGTCCAAGTCGCGTGTGCTGGATTCGGATTCTGATGGTCCAAAACCTCCCGGGGAGTCCACGGCCGTACCGCGCAAACGTACTCGACAGGCTTCAAAAAACGCGCTTAACTCGTCGGCTGGTTCAGGCGAGTCGGCGGAAAGTTCGAGTGAGGAGGAGGGCGGTCCGGTTGATGTGACGGAACGTTTGCGCTCTAGAAAGGTTGCCAAAAAGCTAACTGAAGAGCCGCCAGCCCGAAAACAGTCCACTTCCAGTGCCACGAAAGGTGTATCTCGTCGGGAAAGCACTACATCGGGGAAGGGTAGTGAATCGTCCGCTAAGAAGAAGGGAAATGGTAGCTCCGGTCCTTCGACTAGCTCTGCTTTGGCCGGGGTAAAGAAATCTCTCAAAGAGCTCAACCAATCAGCACCGGAAGCGCCGGACCATTTCTATCCCGGCTGGGAGAAGGAGCTGTACGAGTACAAGCGTTCGCTCAAGGTACCGCCCGAGCTGATCACGATCGATGGTGGGTTGTACATGCATCGGATTTCCACGTCCCTGCCGGATCTAGACTCTCCGCACCACAGCGACGGTTCGGAAACGTTCTCGGAGATTGTGAAGAAGCTAAACCAACGCGATGTAGGTTCGGCACCTCCCAAACGCTTCAAAACCAAGGCCGCTGCTAAGCAGCACCAGGAACGTCCGATACCAGGCACGTCCGCCTCTTACGGGGCAGTGCGCGTGAAAGAGGAGGAACAGACCCGGCAGGAGCGCAAAAAGATTGACGACAATGAAAAGTTCAGCTCGATCATTGAGCTACTGCATCGTCGCTGCATTGCAGCTCAGGGAGCAAAGCCCACAGTGTCGTCTTCGTCCGCTCGAGGTAAGGGAGCTAAGGGCGCTGGAAAGGGCAGCAACAACACATCCAGCAGTGAGAGCACCAAACCCAAGCAGGAGTACGAACTTTTGCCAACACCGGGTGCCGAATCGGAATCACTGTTCAGCAAGAATAGCAAGAAGAAAAAATCGCTCTTTGATACGGCCATATTGAAATCACGCACGCGCACCGAACAGAAAGCGATGCAGAGCAAGGAAATGATCCGTGAGGTGTTTGGAGGGGACGGTGAGCGCCCTCAGTCAGCACCACCGCTCAGCTGTGGCCCGCAGCAACTACCTCCGTTGTTTGAGGAGGGTCTCCGGAATGTGACGTACGATGAGAAGTACAACGAGTTGATGCGCAACGTCGATCGGATTGTTGGCGAGCTTGATGGTGGTGGTGGTGTGGTGACGACTGCGGCGATGCCACCCACAACAACCAAGGTCAAGCAGGAACCCCCCGAAGACGACGAGGAGGAAGAAGAGGAAGCGGAAGATGAGGAGGATGACGATGATACGCAGGATGGCAGCGTGCGGATGAAAGACTCCGAGCGCGATACACCGTCGATCGCTTCCGAGCGTGGCGAACGCGAACTTCCCGGTACGCCTTTATCCTTCAATGGAGGGGCGGCGATCTCGAATGGGGGCGCGAATGGAACCACAGCCAGCAGCGGACAGTTGATTGTACCGCCCGCGCCCAAAAAGCGTGGCCGTGGACATCGTACATCCCGCCGCAAGGGAAGTTCGGGGTTTGATTACATTCGGAAGAAAAAGAAACCCTCGCAGCAGCACAATCACGGTAGCCATGGCAACCAACAGCATGGTGCGTCGGGTGTAAATGGCGTGAATGGCTCGATGGCTGTGAGAAAGGTGACTGCGTTCGAGAATATGGAGGGAAAGGATGAGACGCACATCAGCAAGGAGATCCGGAGCTGGGTACTGAACAAGGGTGTCGGCGAGAGCGTCATGCATAAGGCCGCTCGTCTCGGCTACACGGTGAGTGTTATAGGAATGGAGCAGGCACCTAGGGCAAACATTAATGGTCTTTGTTTTGTTTCGTAGGACGTCATCGTGTACTGCTTGGAGCGGTTGGACATGGATCCTGATCTGAAGGACAATGCCGGTTATACGCCCCTGCACGAAGCGTGTGCCAAAGGCCATCTGGATATTGCCAACTATCTGCTACAGTACGGCGCAAGCCACTCCGAGCCAGCTCCATCTGGAATGCGCCCATTGCACGAGGCGGTAGAGAATTCGTTCGTGGAAATCGTCCGTCTGCTGCTGGCGTTCGGTGCCGATCCGATGTTGGCAACGTACACCGGTATGACACCGATGCAGCTAGCTGAAAGCGATGATATGACGCTTTTTCTAGAGGATCACCTGAAAGATGTGCAAAGTATGGCACCCAACAAGATGGGTTGGAAGTTTGATGGACCTTGGAAGATCCACGGTAGGTTCGATGTGACAACGTGTCGATGCCTTAATGTACTTGTACTAATCGTTTTCTATTGTATCTATAGATCCAGAAGAAAGTGGCTGCAACGTATTCTCGGAACTTCCGGGATTCGAGAAAACTGGTGGTCTAACCTCACTCAACACAAGCGGCACCAGCAGCAGTGGTTCGTTGTCGTCCGCTTCCAGCAAGCAGTGCGACTCAAATTCAAACATAATGCACTATGAAGTGGGAGAAAGTGCTGCCAACACACCAACCGATACAGATGGTTCAGCACGCAAGCGAAACGGCATCCTAGCTGAAAGCACCCTTCCTACAGGGTTACGGAATGGCAAAATAAAGCGCGAAATTCCGAAACAGGAAGACGAGCGTCTTCCGAATGGAGTTGAAGCCCGAACAAAGCTGTTGAACGGTGTGAATCAAATAATGGAAAACGGTGAGCAGGACCTGGAATTGCATGATGGCGGTAGTGAAGATGGTGAGGAAGGGGAGATGATCTTCGAGTACGAGGAAGCGGATCGGCCCTTGCCACCGCTGTATGTACTGAAAGATGAGTACAACGAGCGCTGGATGTTGATGAGCGATCTTTGTAACTTTCTCAAGTTCAAATCGAAAGAGGCCGTACTTAGACAGGTAGGTGGAGGATAGTGGGTAAATGCGTTCAACGAAACAATTTGCTAATTAATGCACATATGCACTTGTTTTGTTTTTGTTTTGTAGATATGTCCTAACAATTCGCCATCCAATCAGCGTGAACTGATACGAGAGATGAAGATCGAAGAGTTCCTGACACGCGCCAACTGTTTGCAGCTTCTGTGTGCCGGCGAGAAGCTTAACATTCACGCCTCCAAGGTGGTACTGGTGAAGTACAACGACAGTGTCAAGAGTTTACTGCAAGTGCAGAGCTACGTGACGCGTATCTAGTGAGATTGTGAATTGTTACTTTCGAGCAAGACTGAACGAATACTATACGAACCAGGATATTAGAACCGAACAAAGCCGGAAACGGAAACGAAAACGCATCACAACACTGAGCTATATCGGCTAGGAGAACTTTGGTCGGTTAAATTGAACAGATAGTATAGTTAGTGAATAGTCTGTAAGTTTGTAGCTATTTGTATGTAATTATGTTATTCCCCTTTCCCCGGTTCTCCTCATTCCTGTTTATTAGAATTTTGTAGTAGTTTCCCTTCCGTTCTAGCGTGTGTGTTTGTACGATCGTCTATGTAGGAAATGTATGTAGCTAATGGGGAATGGTTTGGAGCAGCAGATCGCGTTGTGTGTCTTACGCATCCTCCAGGAGGTATTTAGCAAAAGCGATCCTGTTACTTAATAATACATGCTTAGCCTAATGATAACACGATTGCGCCACACAGATACATGGGAGGATAAGTGTAGTAAAACGTTAAATTAGTACTGAGAGATTGTGCTGTTGCCCGGTTGCGTCCGGTGCCGCAACTGTAGTTAAGAGACATATTTATTCAAGCTTCCCAGACACGCTAAACCGCACTCACCAAGCGTGTAAAATTCATTTATAGTTACACTCCTCGTTTCCCAACACCCCTTTGGTTATGTACGTTTTGATCAGTTTTAGGACAGAAAAAAACGGAGCGTTTTTAGTGTAGCTTTTAGTCGTGTTAGTATTTTGTTCAGTTTATGTTTATTCTGTTTCTAGCATAATTGTCCGTTAGTTTTAACTTTTTCTTACTACATTCGTTTGTTTGTGCGTTGCTTTCGTTCAAAATATGTGTACAGTAGAAAAAAGGGAAAGGGTAGTAGTGGTAGAGGTTTTAATCAATTTCGTTGAGTTAGATAGTAATGTTTATCTTTTTTTTATGGTAAGTACTAGACTTTTTCTTGTTGTTTGAGAATATCGTTTTTTTTAAATATCGTTGATACTTGATTGTATGAAGATAGCCAAACCACTAGCATCCTTGTCAGATTGTCGGACTCCAAAAATTGTACTGTAAAGGCACGTGTGAGGCGCCGGAGGTATTCCTCGTGCTCAATCGATTAAACTGTGTTGTGCACAAGTGAGAGGATGCAAGATACTCGAATAGTTTTGCGTTGTATTATTGAGAGGGAATTAGGAAGGAAAAGGAGCAAAATGATTGACTGATTGTTCACTATTGCTGTTTTTTGTACATGATACGAGCGAAAAATCCTAAAGGAGACGGAAACGAATGCGGTTAGATGAGAGTGGATGTGTAGGTGCATACCGGTGCCTGGCAGAATAGCAAACAAGTAAGAGTACTACGAATGTCAAGGCTAATGATAAGGAACATGACAATTTGAAGGTTTCACGGTGGTGTCGAGCCAGATGTAGATGAGTGAGGGCCATCCCGCTGGACCCCTCGGGTATAGGATTGTTGAGTTTTTGAATGTTTCAAGTGCAATCATAGATTTGCACATTTTAACACAAACAAATCCCCACAATGGTATGAGAAAGGTGTAGCTAGCAAAACGAGTCGGTAGGTGAAAAGGGGATGTCTTTAGAAAGACAGGAAAAGAATGAAAGGTGTAAAGTTTTATAACCCGGAGAGACAGTTGCGTAACCTTTATATACAATTAGCAGGAAAGATCTGTCCTCTCCTCACCGGCAGCCGAGCAACTGAAAAGTGAAGAAGAAATGTACGTTGTGCAATGGGAATGACAAGCAAAACATGTGATGATTTTCGAAACGAGAAAGAAAAGTAAAACTAATGCGGAACACTTTATAGATAAGCGGAACGGCGCAAAAGGTATAGATGCAAACGGGGAGGTGTTTGGTTATGGATAGCTACACGGAGATAGAGAGAAAAAGAGTAATATTATACAATTATTATTATATGTAATGGTACTATTAACCAAACAAAAACGACTTCTACATACGTTTCGGGTACTGCTGGAGCGTGCGTAGAGGGTATCGCTGGTGCAACAACATGTGGGTGCAACATTCATGTGTGTGTAAAAGGATAATGAAATGTATTTGAAACAGATGTGTCGTAAAATATGTGTACGAGTTATCTTTTTTCTCTCGAGTCTTGATGACACTCAAAACTATTCGAAAATCCATTGCTACATGCATGCTATATTATTGGTAAGATCGTCGTACATTTTCAGCAGAACAGAGCAAAAATCGTTATGGTATTGCTTCTTACTAACACGGAAAAGCAGAAATCTGTGTTATTCGAACTAGTATGAAGTAATTTAATACGATTGACGATGACGTTAATGTAATGGAAATTTTAAAACAATTTAATTACAATATCTTCTTGGAAGATATACACCGCTTAAAGGAACTTATCAATCAGTGCTGAATAATGAAGCATGAGTGCTGAATCCGTGTTCGAGATGTCGACAAACAATCGACGGATAAGGCTGAGTTCTGTGCAGGTAATGGGTAATCAGAAGCATATAAAGAAATAACTGTCAACCATTCTGAATAAAATATCTATTTTTAGATAGAGTTTTTGTATAGTTTTGTAAACGTAACGTAAACAATATTTCTTTTGAAAATCATTGAAATTATCAAAACATCTATAGCCATAACCACAATCACTTGTAGACGACAAAACCCGTTAAATAGTATGAAATAAAATTTTGCATGATAAAAAACAACGTTATATTTAAAAAATCGATCCAAGTCAAATAAAGACAAATCAAAATCGATTGAAGCCAACTCTGCCTGTTCCCTTACTGTCAAATGAATGTTCCACTGTCAGAGCATACCGCTGTGAACCAACCTGATCACGTGATCCATTTCGATACCGTTACCTTATGGGCCACTCGCGGACTCGCGCATTGTTGTGACTGTTTCCGCGAAACAGTTCGCAAAGCGCGATATACCATTCGTTGTCGTTGTCGTCGTAGGAGCAGCCGGGAACACGCGTCTGCAATTGCTCTGTGAACACACACGGTAGGAAAGACAAGTGTTTCTTCTGTGCCTGTAGTTTATCGAGCGTATCATTATTGTACACAGCCTAACCGTAATCGAACAGCAGCGTTGTTCTGCCGGAAGTGAGTAGCGTGTGCAGTTGTGCAAGTGTGTTGTGTTTGTAAGAGTGTGTGGGAGAGTCAGATGATCTTTATTTGTTTGCCAGCAGGAAAGCAACGCAATCTTCTCATTCAGTTTCGGCTAGATTGATGAAAAGAAACCTGCAGCAGCAGCAGCAAACATACGGGTTAGTGTGGGTGCGTGTTTTTTAGAAGCATATTTTACCAACATTAGCAAGGCAGTTAAAGGGGAGATGCTTCTTTTCTCTTTATCAGAAATGCCCATTAAACCGTGTGCGCGCCCTGGTAGTGCAACAATGGACACTCGCTGACGTAGGAAAAAAAGCCGAGTGTAGTAGTTACGTGGTTAGCATAATACAAACTTCGACGGTTCTATTTCTGTTCGAGGACGGATCGCCTTTTTCACTGTCCTGTTTTCGACCGTTCGCTTTTCTCGCCCCATCTCCCAGGTGGCGTTTTTTCTGTGCATGTGTTTGTGTGTGCGTTTAATATTTCCGATATCGATTGTGTTTGTTAAAGAATAGCGAAGAAAAAAAACATCTTTTCGGGGTGCATAGATAAAAGGGGATGATACAAGGCATGAATGAATGTAATGGTCGTTGAGAGTGCGTGTTGGGATGTGAAAACAATTGCACAATGCACAATCGATGAAAGTGTCACTCGATAAGGAGGGGATGGAGTACGACCAGATATCAGCTTACTTTAACCGGAAGAATTTGAAGTAAAGTGTTTTCCTTCCCCAGTTTTCTTCCCTTCTTAATCTCTCTTTCCATACCATCCTCCCTTCCACTGAACCGAAGGTGTGCAGGCAGCCTGCATATGCTTGTGTGTTTGTGTTGGTGCAGATGATGATGATGATGATGATGATGGTGGTGGTGGTGGTCGTTGATGTCGTCGTCGTCGTCGATTCACACGGCGGCAGATGAAAATGGGTGCATCATTGTGTCACCGACAACGCGAACAACAGCTACACTACTCTGGTGCGCAGTGCAGTGAATGTTTGCATTTTCTTGAAAAATATTGCAGAAAAGAACGCATGGTGTGTGTTGAAACAAGAAACAGAAGCAGGGAAGAATAAATCGCACAACACGTACACAGCACGGCCTACCGGGAGAAAGGGCCACTCATCGGTCAAACGGTACTGTGAAGCAAATCCTGAACAAAGTGCAGCGGGTGAAACTAACTATCAAAACGGGTGGAGGGAAAAATAGAGCGACGATCTCGAGCGTGGCATTGAATGAGCCAGATTTTTGTTGTTGTATTTTCTACTCAAGTTACCGCATTATCACGCAGTACGGTGCGAGAAGTAGCCGGTGAAAAAAGTGTGTGGAAAATTTTCAATCTGTTTCTGTTTGTGTGTCTGTTTGACAAAAAAGTAGGTTATTCCGTCGTTGAAGTGGCTAAAACGGAAGCGAAAACACCGGGTGTGATTAGTAACGCTATCGCGTTCAGTTTTGCAGCTGTTAGTAGCATCAGCATCTAGTGTTGTGTGCCGACAGGTGCGTGGAAGGAAGAGATCTCAGCCAAACAGCGGTCGTTGCAGTACGTAAGTGATGAAAGCTGATGGCCGGAATGGAAAGTCTTAGTATTTTGCTTATCGGTCACCGGTGTGGACTGAAGTTTATGGGACGACGAGGTTTATAGAAGAGAGAAGACGTTAGAAATGATGTACTGCATAGGTTGATGGTGGTAATGGAGGGATTCTTGCACTACTTTCATCACACAATTTACATTACCGCAATGGGTTCTGGGTGGTAATGATCTATGCCTAGAGTTGTTGTAAGAGCCGACAGGTCTACCATTACCGCCCTAAATTTGTAATGAGATGTATTTGTTTTAGGATTGTTACATACTAGTAGATGTTAAGATTGTTTGACGATCCTTATGAAAGCAATGTTCATTTACGTATTATTTCGCAGTCATTACACCAGACTTACCGAAAAAGATGAAATAAAAGAATTGATTTGATTTTCCACTTCTTACTTGTACCAGCAAGTATGTCACAAATATTTGTAACAATGTCCACTTACTTTGCCCCTTGCGACTGATTCACATTTTAGCACGTCTGCAGTAGGTGTTCAGCAGCATGTCTTCTTCCGTCTCCTTTCCGCGATTCCTTTCACCATCTCGGCAGGTGAGAGGAAATGTTTCCTTGACCGTAAGGGAATTTTAAAGACATCCGTTACCACATATCCTCGCATTGTATCTCTTGGTCGTCTAGCGTTTCACCGCATCATCTTGCTACCTTTGAACACGCCACTCTTATCGTTGGACCCGTCAAAGAAAAAAAAAAACAACACGACAATGAGAATGCCTTTGCGTGACCATTTGCGCTTTGTGCGCATCATACGATTGGGTGTTATCAGGGAGCGTGAACGAGTGGGCGATAAGAAGCGTTGTTTACACTTTTGTTGTACGCTTTAGTGCGTGCTGAGAGGTAGACATAAGCACAGGAAGTGTGTGTGGAAGAAACATTTCCTCCCCGAAAGTTGTTACAAGTGGTTTGGAATTTCTAATTGACCTGGTTGTATTTACCTTATCTTGGTTAGGATGGTTTTTCTAAAATCTGCACAGCTGCGCTATCCTCAGAATACATAATTTCCTCAATACATTTAATCCATTGGAATCATATCGGTGCAAAAAGACACAAGACACAGCCTCTGCGCCTACTTTGGGTAGACAAAACCGGTTATCATACCGGTTGGAAAAAGGAAGGGCTACGCAATTATCTGCCCTTTTGCTGGTGGAGCTCACAATCATCTCGCCAACACGGGCTAGACCTGACCGCTCACAAGTCACAAGTCCCGGAAGAAAGTCACTGCACTACGAGGAGAGCACCGAGACGTTACGTGATCATCCTACATGATATGGCGCCTGCACGAACCGTTCATTCGGTGTCTCCAACCCACGGTTGTGAAAACAGATTTAAATTTGCCAATTTTCTGGAGCTTTTGCAATGCCTTAGTACATTCGCTCCTTTGTTGTTCCCTAATTGCTGGATGATTTATCAATAAAGTAATTGTGGAAATCGTTTCGACACTTCACCTTTAACCACTATCCATTCGTTCATCCAAATTGTTGACACATACAACATTGTACTGGAAGCTACTGTAGGCCCTTACGGTATTTTGCTGCAGTGCATAAATATAAAGCTCTCTGTCAAGTTAAGCCTCGCCGACAGAAGCGGCACTGTTTTGACTTGAATTGTTTTCCTTTTTGGTTTCGAATGGCACGCGTGTGCGAGCGTGCGGAAAATGTGGCCACCATTATGTCATGATTTTTGTAGCATATAGCTTTATACCAACGTGTTTCACTACTCTGCCGGGGCGATTAATTCGTTTACGAACCGCTGAACCTGACCTTCATTTCTATTTGGTGTGATTTGCTCGCATAAAGAAGCGGTTAGTAGTTGTCAGAAGAAAGTTATCTAATATTCAATGTTGTTGATGTTTTTCAGTAATGTAATAGGTTCGTGGAGCTTATCTTATCTTATTATAATGATGTCATTTAGAAGATAATCCTGTGTTGAGAATGTTAAAACCCTAACTAAATAGGTTAACGTCTTTTGACAAAGTTGTTTATGTTTTTTTAAAAATAATATGACGTTTGATATGACTCCAAAAAGAGTGCCACTGTTTTGCGATGAAGCGAGAAACCCTGTATTGCCTCACAGATGTTCTGCTGTGTGAGCCATTGAACCTGAGCCATTGAATGAAGAGTTTTGCAACAATTCCCATTACAGCCACAAGAAAACAGAATCCTCAGGTCCACATGTGTCCCATCAAGCCATCATTCCTATTCCACGTGCTTTGTTTGCTTTCTCTGCAAGGCAAGTCAACGGAAAAATTGTGCGCAATTTTGCGCGCGTACCTCTAGCTCACGATCGATGTGCTAAATTTAGACAAAGTAGAAAAAAATAGACAAAGAAAGAATAAGAAAGAGAGAGAGAGAGAGAGAGAGAGAGAGAAAGAGAGAGAGACAGGTCGCGAAACATCAGAAGGCATTAAGCGGGTTGTTTTCGGTCCCAATTTC
>KB696448.1:0-11773 GCA_000349165.1 Anopheles christyi | reverse complement strand
ACAAAGTGTATCTAACCATTTGTAATTCGTGACCCAAACGAATTATTATTTAATTCAATAACATCATCAACACCCACTAATAGCAAGCGTTTTAAAATAAATCTCACCATCCAAACAAAGCAACATTAGACTCAAATACCACCGCAATCAGGTTGTGTGTGTGTGTGTGTGTGTGTGAACCGGATTACTGGCACCCGTCAATACATAATCCAACCATGGTGTCCCCCAGCAACACCCATAGCTCGCATGCACACGCACACCGTTCTCCCATGAAGATGAAACCATTTCATTGTGTCGAGCAGAAAGCGGCACAAAGCGCGCCACCAGCACCACCCTCAGAGCATCAACAACCGCTGCCGCTACCGAAAGGACCGTATTGGCCCCGCAACACAGCCAAACGGAGCATTTCCAACCAACCGAACGAATGAACGAACTCGCAAAGCATGGGTGAGAAAACGGTTTCAGCACGGTTTAATTGAAAATCCTGCCAACAGTCAGATAACGCAAACCGAAATGAATGAAAATGTTGGAAATATAATTGAATTTCTATTATGCCCGCACCCAATGGGCCGGAGATGGTACTGGTGAAAAGGGGTGGCAGCCCTGTCCTGCGCTGATGATGAGTCTGAAATAAGCGCCTGGATTGCTGCAATGGTTGACTAGTGTAGCCGAGAAGCGTGTGCCGAGTCGCTTCGGTTTCGGGAACGCTAGCTCGCTCTTTCCGCAGCGAGAGAAGATGGTAACCGAAAACTGGGAAAATGGTTGACTTTTCCGGCCGTAATTGAAAATCGTATCCGCAAAATGCACCAATACACACACACAGCGTACACAGACAGAGAAACCAGCGATACTCCATAGGGTTCTCGTTTGGGAAAATTACTAATGGCGATGGTACCATTTGATAATGGGAGAAAAACCGATCGTTCGTCGGGATGGTGGACGGGATGGGACGCTTCGATTGTGGAAAACTCGACTTGACATGGGATTTGTGCTCAATTATAATGAGATTTTCGGTTTTGGAACGCGCGGACCTACGCTTTATGGGAAAAGGGACTTGGGTGTTTTCGTGCTTACTACCCCATCGACACCTCACCGAGATCGATCGAGATAAGCGAATTAAAACGAGACGAAATCATCATCTCCACCAAATCGTGTCGGGTCTGGCTTTATGGGTGGGAAAATTTTCATGAAAACTTAAGCGCCCTTCATTCACTTTTCGTTCGCCTGCTGTAAAAAACTTTTGACTTTGGCTAACTTTGGCTAAGCTTAACCAAAGTCTTCATTACGCCCGAATAAACCGTAAGAATTGTCCCGGAACGGTTTTCGTTCTGATGAAGATGATGATGACGGTGAGAGTGAAGGGACATTGTGTGTCCCTGGACCTGGACCACACCGTCTTCAGATACACCTGCCAGTCGGCCACGAGCCGCAGGCGGATGCGGAGACACGCTTTGATGTAACTTTTCCTCTTATCGTGTTGCCTTTTTGTTTTCAGCTCAACACCGAGGGCCCCTTATTTTTTGTCTGTATCGAAAGGACGCAAGGGATAATTTTGTTTAATGGTACCGAATGGACTCGCAGGTAGGTAAGGCAGGGTTAAGATGCACACTGATCGTTCAAAGCAGCTCAGCGGATCTTAACAATAACGATAAACGCCTTACATTCGTAGGGCGTGTGCGCCAGCTTCTCAGGCGGAACCGAACGGTAGGGCTGCAAACTTGGCTTGGTGACAAAACGCGATACCCACCAGCCATCCATGACAAGTACACGTGCTACCGTTTGTTTTCCCTCACTCACAAAGCTGCATCCTAAAGCGTTTGAACGGGGTCGCCTACTTCTGCTGCATTGGCAAACGTACCAACGGACACAATGCAAAACCGTTTGGTTGTTCGTTTTTGTTCGGTTTGATACAGTTTTTAGAAGAGGAGGGTTTTTTCCATGTTTTCACAGCAAGTCAACGCTCGTGTTTCCACCTTTTTCGTGTTCATGTGTCAGTTTAGTGTGCGTAAAAAATGTTATACCAAGGTATAAAAAATATTAAACGTTTCCTTTGATGGATGATGATTCGAGGGGTCTTGAGATAGGGTCTGGATGGTTCGAATGGTGTGGAATTATTTTTATTAGCTCGATAAAATTCATCAACAAACACTTTATTTCATAACCATTTGGGATGTTTTGTATGTTTGTTATTTTCTCCTCTTTGCCCTGTTGAATAATTCGTGTTGTGGGGTGAGTGTTGTTTTATGGCAAATTTACTTTAGTATGTTCCTCAATAAGTAAGGTAAAAATGTTTTATCTTCATGACTTCTTTTAGGCGTTTTTTTACACAATTTATATCAAACGAGTTGGTCATTCATTCCATTTTATTTCGTATTTATTTAAATAACCTTTTATGTTCGTTACAACATTTTTGTTATCAACAAATCAAAACTAATAAGCAATACGGCCTAACCTGGCCGTTCTTTCTGAATAAAAAAAATCAAAACTCATACAAACTGTTTCTAGATTCTAGACCATGTGCAAATAAATAATTCCATTTTATGACATAAAGATGCGATAGTAAGTCATTTTTAATTAGATATTGTTCCTCCATCTCTACCTAAATTAGGTTCAGTAATAATGTTTATCATAAACTGATATGTGTATATAGCTGCGGCCACCAAATGTAATTTTTCACCTATCGTTTGTTACGTCCTGGAACCACTCAAACTATCCACTATCCAAAACCACTTTCTACTATCAAAAATTCATCGGAAAATTATGACTAAGTTTGATAAAAAAAAAGTCCTGTAGTTAATGAAGTGCACGGATTGCCGGACTGCTTGACATTCATTAACAAAAACCCAAAAAACAAATTTGATTGTCTTCAATAGTTTGTGGTGAATTATCATGTATCTATTGTTCTAAGATGCAAAGCTTAGCGTTAAAACTGGAACCATCATATGGTAGTGATTTATGATTCTGACTTTATTGAAATTATAAAATATAAATCATGAAGTAACATAAAAATAGTCACAGCCCGGTTTCAGGAATTATTTCTAGGTTACTGTATACGAGATAATTATAATTGTTGTAATTGTAATGTTCATCGCCAGTTACAATGTTAGGGCAAGCAATAAAGATCCATTTTGTCATCCGATAACAATGTGTTGATGGGTTGAGAATGTATGATTAATTATATGAGTCTAGACAAAAAAGTGTACAAGAAAGTGAATCAATAACCCAGCCTGGTAGGAGATGATTTCATCATTTGTCTACCCGTTTATTTAACATTGAATATCCCTCCAATCAAATCATCTTTACTATTTCCCAACGAAACTTCATTAGCAACCGTGCGATTTAAATAAACCCGTTGGTATTTACAAAGACAATTTTTTTACCATTTTTTTTAAATTTTCTATAATATTTAATAAATGTAGAAGAAACTTACACCTGCTACAAAAACATCACAATTAATCGGAACACGCTTAATTGATAAAATTCCATCGACTCACACGGTGAGGCGCTCCAAACAATGCATACAATTCAGTGAAAAGTAAATAAATTGCTACAATTCAGCAAAGCTACCGACAACAAACACGTAGCGAAGCATCCCAGTGCGATTACAGCGACAGACGCTCTGTTATGTGAGAAATGCGTAATTAGCCACACTCCAAATGTTGCTCCGACGGCAGTGAGCTGTGCCAGCCCGGGACTGGGTTACGGGAGGGATGAAAGCATCTCGAAAGAAACAAAGTAAGCATACCATAATCCACCACCCACCGACTTACAACACCCACAACCATTGAACGCGTTAGGTTTACGCTAGCCTGTTTTCCAGCTGGCAAAGAAAAGCTCGCCGACGCGACTCGGAAAGCTCGGTAAAAGGCGTAATCATGCGGCCGCCGTGGTATGGTGGTAATATGTTCGTGCTTTGTTTTGTTTTTGTTTTTCTTGTTTTCCCACTCATTTTACCTGGCCACAGTGGACACGAATGATCGTGATGGTGGTAATGGTCGCGTGTGCACACTGGTCGCGTGTGCACATGATTACAGCATAGGAGGGCGCTTTCTTTCCCGTCTTTTTACCCACTCTTTCTCCATCGCCCTTGGGCTACCGGTAGCGCTGAACAGTGGTTTTCACCTTCCTTTATTGTTTCTTTTATTTATTATTATTTGCATCATCATTATTCCAACCATTGCATTCATCCATTGCGTTGGCATCTAAGAAAGTAGTACAACGTATGAAGTGCTAAACGGTCCTTTCCCTTACGGGAAGCCTTTAAGCTACTCGTCCGGCTCAGAAGCTGCACCGAGTAAATGCACTCAAATGCACCCTTCTATATAGTGTTGAGGACGGGGAAGAGCAGCAGAAGCCGCCGTTCAGTAGGTCGCGATCGCGGACGTTTCGCGCCATGTGTCCATTATTATGGCGGGATTACATAACGAGAGCCATATTTTTTGTAATACCCACACATTCAAACGATACTGGTCGATCTGGTTCGATCATTTCCATACAAGAAGTGTGCTACAAAGAAAATAAAAGATCTGGTCTGATGTTATCCGCATTACGAAAGTGAAGCGCCATTTGGGCCGATTGTGTTGCAAATCAGCTGAGGATTGTGAAAAGGTTGTTTAGGTGTGAGATTGATTGGTTTGCCATTATTATGATTACCACACACACGGACAACGATCGCTGTCGATCGTCTTCCGCATCAAGCCAATCAACTAAAATTATGATAATAATCTTGAAAAAGCTCTCTTTTCACTCCTTACTTGAAAATGAAGGAAATTGTTGTTTTGTTTATTGTGTGTTGTGTTTGCTTTGTTTTGTTGTGTATTGTTATATATTGCTAGATTTATGGCGATTTTCATTTCCATTGGTTTTGTTTTCTTTCGTACACTTTTTTTTACTTTCATCTTTTTTGTTCTTCTTGCATCAATAATAAGACATTGTTCATTTCTTTTTCATCATTTTGTTTTTATTTCAAACATATCACATCGATCGATAACACTCGGTTTCGCTTGAGTTCGGTTTTTGCTCCTGGATCTATAGTATCTTTATCTCTCAACATGGGTCTGGCTCAGTTTTCCGTTATCCTCCCGTTTTTTTCTTGGTTATTTTTTCTTAAGTGAAGATTCTGGTTCGGTTTTTTGGTATATAACAACATTTAACAAAAAAAAGCACAAAGCTAATACAAAAAAAAACAACAAAACAATCAAATTGGTTACTCTCGAACAAGCAAAAAAACGAAAATCATTGGCTTTGGTTAAAAAAACACATTTGGGAAACGAAAATATTTCGGGAGTGTACCTGGGAGCATGGGGAGAATGGAGGTAAGTTTAAACTATTCTACTACACCGGGATGAGCCGGCGAGATTTATCTCCAGAACAGTTGCTGGGATCATCAGCGCTGATGGAACACATCCGAGGTGTGCATAGAAGGCTTTATCCTTTGCCTCTCTCTTCCCATAAACTCTTGATCCCGCAAAACGGTCGATCGCAAAAAAAAACGTAAATCGTATATGAACGGCTTCGTTGTGTCACAACTCCACCAGAGTGATGTCTGAGGTGTGAGGTGTATGTATGTGGATGGATGAAAACGTTATGAAATAAACATCTACATGTACAGCTCGGTCTTAGGTATTATGAGGCGAAAACACAGACGATTGGTGTTTGTTTTTCCTATATGGAGACAGGTGGACGACAGGAACTTTTTTATCGTTTTTTTTTCTTCTGCTCTAACGCGTCCACCAACTGCATACTGAAATGATCAACAAAACTAACTAGAACAACAAGTGGGGGGGTATTTTAAAGGGGGGAATAGGATAAGCTCAGGGTTTAGTGCAGATCGTGATGTTCATACGAATGATCATGGTGTTCTTCTTCTTTGTGAGCATGGACTGGTACGTGATATGGGACCTTCACTGGGTACGGGACCTCCTTCTCGTACGGCACCTTAACTTCCTTGTACACCGGGTACGGCTTGTCGATGGGGACCTTCACCTCGTACGGGATCGGCTTCTCAACCGTGTACGGTACCTTCTTCTCAACCGTGTACGGCGCTGGGTACGGTACCTTAACTTCCACCTTGTAAGGCTTGGGCACTTCCACCTTGTACGGCTTGTCGACCGGAACCTTCACCTCGTACGGGACCTTCTTCTCCACCACTACTGGGTACGGTTTCGGGACCTCAACTGGGTACGGTTTCTCGACTTCCACCTTGTACGGCTTGTCAACAGGGACCTTCACCTCATACGGTACCTTCTTGATGACGGTGTACGGCTTGGGGACGGGCACTTCATACTTAACCTCGTACGGAACCTTCTTCTCGACGGTGTACGGCACTGGGACGTGCACCTTCACCTCGTACGGTACCTTCTTTTCAACGGTGTAGGGCTGTGGGACATGTACCTTTACCTCGTACGGCTTGTCAACCGGGTACTTAACCTCGTACGGCACCTTCTTCTCGACGGTGTAGGGAGCGGGCACGTGGACTGGGTATTTCACCACTTCCTTGTAGTGCACCGGCACCTTCTTCTCGACGATGTAGGGCTGCGGGATCGGGACCTTCACCTCGTACGGTACCTTCTTCTCGACCGTGTACGGGACGTGCTTCTCGACAGTGTACGGCACCGGGTACTTCTTCTCAATAGTCACCGTCTTGATGTGCTCGTGATGGTGATGCTCATCGTGTCCACCGAAGTCATGACCGAAATCGCCAAAGGAAGAGTGCAGACCGCGCTTCTCCACATTCTGCGATTCCTTCGCCTCTACTTGGGTTTCTTCCGCCTTCGCGTCCGCTTTCACGTCACCCTCGCATGTGACCAGTGCCACAAAAAGGGCAAGACAACAAGGAACAATAATCTGCAAGTAAAAGGTACGAAGAGGATCGGAAACCGTGATCAGTCGAGATGGCTTTGCTGCACAACATCCCTGGAAGATCCCCAAACAATCACAAAACCACTTCAGCGAGCATCACTGTTTTAGGCGAGGTTCAAGAGTTCTTGCTACGTCTGAGATCACTGTTTGGAGTACGAAAAGCAAACACTTGGCTAGTAATTCTTGTATTTCAAGATATTAACAATGAACCAAAAGAAAAGTTATGCAACACAATCCATCAGGATCACTAACATTTCATTCAACTTCCACGTAGGCTCCACTGGCCTTTAGGGCTGAATTTCTGAAGAACTCGAATGATTTTGGAGAACACTTTGCACTTTATCCATTTGTTTTTGTTTTTGCTTTTCGTATCCATTATTCTTTTTTATTTTTTGTATGACTGTCACTGAACTGGTTTTGCTAGATCCTGGATGCTTCAACGATGTTTTCCACCTTAAATAAACTATTTTTCAAACCCCGAACTTTCAACATACCATTCGCATTGTGAGCAAAAAGTGTATAGAACAAGCGAGACCGAAGTAGGTACTGATTTGAAAAGCCTGCTCGCATCGGTATATATACAACCGCCCGAGGTTCGTACCAAGGAAGGGGCGCACAAAACGATCACGATCGCCTCGTCGGAAAAGCGGAGCGTTTTCGGGCGCCAGGGAAATCCCCACTTCGGGCATTTTGATGACTGTTGGGGAGAGTGTGAGGGTTGCTGGGGGGATGGATGGGCTGTCCAGCTGTGAACGAAGAAAAGTTTGCACCATCCATCGGTGCACTGAACCAATAATCCGATCGCTTGGAAGCATAAAACGGGGGGTGGTTGGAAGATGCAAAAGGGGGAAAGCGGTCTCCACATTGGCATATAACGCTCGGCAGTAAAGCCGCTCAACTTTCGCTCTTACACATGCAATACATACGCACAGGGGAGGGAGGGAGGGTGCCTGCCGTCTCTTCGTTTCGTGTCTTCGTGAACATCTCGACGATCGTTCGCAATGGATGGAACAGCAGAAAGAAAGAGTAAGGGTGACTGTACGTTTGGTGCACCTTCTTCATGGTTTGTACGGTTTGTGCCATACCATGCCATACGGTTGCTCCACACCACACCACCTTGCCCAAACTCAACCAACCCAAACTAGCCCCCTTCCCCTCCTCCCCACCACCCTCTATTCGATGATGAAGCACAAATTATTATTGCACTAAATTTTATGCTTTTGATGAGTCGCTGGAATGGAATCGCTAGACCGGCCCTTTTTCCGATGTTGGACAGGGTTGGTGTGGCTGCTTTTTTCGATTAAAGAAAACACTCCATACTGGCGAGGAGATGGGGGGAGGAAAAGGTGGATGATCACTGTGTACGCGGTTGGGTGCGTTCAGAATGCTTAAAACAAATCTGAAGTGAACCAACTGGATCTCTGTCCGTTTCGATGATTCTTATTACGCTAATCTGATTCAACCAGTGCGTTGCTACCAGGGAGAAACAATAGAATTGCCCTGCTGCTTAAGCAAAACCAGTTCTTGAGGAAGGATCGCAAATATGCAGCACATACCAACACACACAATCACATTACACAGATGCTCCTCGGCAGCCATGCGAGGAATTTTGGTTTCGGAAATAAAGATTTGCTCAGTGGCTTTCTTAGCTAACGTCAGTTCGTCAGCCATTTTCCAAGCATAAGTGTGCGTTTTTTTCTTTTACTTTCAGTTTTTTTAATAGTAATGTATTCAGCGAGATGTGTTGTGGTTTGAATTGATTTTCTGCTTCGGAAGGTAGTGCCGCATACACCGGTGCGATCAAACGCAACATGTTGGCTTGCATAGAACAAGGAAAAGAACAAGTTTTAACAGCGTGGAAACATACAACCTTATCCTATTTCTGTTTTCGATTCAAGAGTTTATGAAATGTTGGCTTTAATGTGTTTATGTACCTTTGAAGCAAATCCATTTATGTAGTTAAGTTAAGTACAATCGCCGGGTTGATCCCTTGCTAGAGCTATCAAATACTTAACAACAGTATCAATCATAGGAAAAAATCTCGAACCAAACGGGTGCTTAATACACAATCTGGTCAATCGATCATATGCCCAAAAGTAGACCCAGACCAGCTTCAAATTTCGATTTAAGAAACAACAAAAAATTTACTTTAGAGAACTAGGCTATAAAAAACATTGTCAACTTAATATTTAACAACATGTTTAGTGAAAATATTTCTTATTGAGTCCGCTATACGTAGTGGGGATCAACTAACATCGGATACTTGCTCTGTATCTAACATTTCGATGGCTTATAGGAATCAGCAAATACATCCGTAAAGTTTTCCCACCAATCTTAACAAAACCGCTTTTAAAAAAATCAAATTTTGTTAAACTGTTCATGGAACAAATCTGAATTGTTTGAAGTGACTAACACTTAACAAACTTCGCCAGAAATCATAACTTCGGATAATAACACAATGGTTCGGTTTTGTTAGTGACATGAAAATAAATACATTCGTTTTTGAGATGTTTTCATCCAGACCGATGCCAGACCAACATAAAAAGAAATACAGAGAGATTGTGATATAGTTCATGTTCTAGCAACATAGCTTAAATTAGGACAACCTTGAAAAATACCTGAACAAAGACGCAAATGGGCCAAATTTTAGAAGCGGAACAAGGAACAGGAAAAATCAATTATATGTAGAATTCGACTGAATTGGCCACACCTTGTGATACAGAGAATAAGAACAGGAACAGTGGCGGAACATTGTCATTCGGAGACAAAAAATCAGGACCAGTCATGCCTTTTCCTTTTGTCATTCCTCGCGATACGATATCCAACATATATAAAGGTTTCGTCGATTTTGAAGAAAACCCAAACGACTGAGGCGTTTGTTGGTACAGCGCCTGCTTCGTTCGCCATAACATGTTCGAAGAGGGATGTCAATCAGACCATTCGAAACACTTTATCAGAGTTCATGGTAAATGTAGGTGTGACTTGTAGTAGAATATTAAGAAAGAGTACTAACAACAGATATAAATTGTTTTGATTATAAAGTCTCACTATATTCAACAAGGACTTTGCGCAGCGGTGGTCCTTGTGTTTTATATCTGTCACCCCTGTTTTTTCTTTGTTATTGCTTTGCCTCAATGCTCCGTGCATTCTTCATATTTTCTTTCCACTGAAACAGAAACAAAACAAAACCATCACCACACATCAACAACATCCTCCTACACGCTTCATCCTTGTGCGAGTCAAGCCACCACAACAGCAATTAAAATTCTACAAGGTCACAACGGTCTTTACAACCCAAAAGCTTCACGGTAAAACATACAAAAACACATGCAGAAGCATAAGACCATGTCTACTCATACGTGGCTGTCGCCATTTCGTATGCAGTTTCCGTTTTCCGCGGTTGCAGCCATAAAATGAAAAGAGCAGAAAAGAAACCTCCATCAGATTTCTCTTCTTGCGCGGCTAGACGACGATGGTGTACACGTTTCCTGTGATCAAATCGCTATTTTCGGTGCACACGTCCAAATAACAGATTTCTCAACTCGGTCACACTGATCTGAACCGCCTTTCGGTGTGCTCCTCTCGCAATGGTTTCGATTGAACCGTTGGGCGCTCCCCAAAGGGGTTGTACGTGCCCGTTCAGCCAGAGATCGATCGTACAGCCTTGACCCGAATCGTATTGAGGCTGTTCCGAAATTCAAATCCCTGCCCAGTGCAACGGTGGTGGAAATGAGACGATTGCTTTGGTTCGAAAGCTAATTTTCCCTTCTATTTAAGCTACCACATTGCCTGCCGACCCATCCGTTCGAGCCCGCCTCAGCTCATTGAATGCGCGAAAGGTCTTTTTCCCTTCGCTCGTGCGTTTCTAGAAGTATTCAGACGATGCCACTACTTTCGACCCACCGTGCAGTGCCTGCTGACTCTCTAATGCTAGCTCGCAACGGGTGCTCGATCGTCGTTAGCCCGAGGGTAAAATGGTGATCACAGGTGACATAATCGAACTCATTCCCGCAGCATGTAATATTCGTCCAGCTCACCGAGCTTTGATGGATTAGGGGAACAAGTTTGTAGTCTACATTTCCTACACGACATGTGGTGGTGCCGCACTCGGATCCTTTCAACGGTCCGATCGGTGTGCTCGATCGTTGAAATAAAACCTCATTAAACACTACACCGTCCAACCACCAACCTTATCTTCCTATTTTTCGTTCCAAGACTTTCATCGATTTCTAACTATGGTTTAACGTGTGTGAGACCAACTCCCAAGCTTCAAGCTCGGCGCTTTAGTGTTTCTTTTACACCGAGCAGCTTGTGCTGGAGCGCATACAGCAAAAAAAAAAGCGAATCTATCGACGAAATCTCGACCGGGCAATGTTGCGCGAATTTCCGCTCTGTAAATTTCCGGTGAAAAATGATTAGCACACGAACGAAATGTGTACGGCGGCTTTGTAGCGCTAGATCGTGATCGGGGTGTATCGGTAGATAAATTGGGAAGATCGATCGCGTTAGGAGGAGAGCGAAGTGAAACAGCTAGCTAATCACTTGTTGGACGTCCGAAAAAGGGGTTTTACCGAAGAGGAAAAACCGAGATGCTTATTGAAAATTAAAAGAAGAGTTTAACGCACATGATTCGCAAAACATGAGAGAATCTTACAACTCATCTTAGCTGATTTTCTTATGAGATCGGTGAACTGCTGCCTACTGTAGCGTCTTTTTGATTTTTTCTAGCTCAGGAGTTGTTTCCAAGTGGAATGGTTGTTCTATTTTAAGGAGCAACATACACAGAAGAGCGATTGAAATGGACTGAGCAAAAACTATATAATCTCCTTATAGTTTTTATTATGTTCTTCATTCAGTACTGATGATTTCTGTCGAAGCTATGTTTTATTTTATTTTATTTTGTTAGATTAAT
>KB696447.1:0-11810 GCA_000349165.1 Anopheles christyi | reverse complement strand
CTACTGCTTCTACTACTGCTTCTACTACTGCTTCTACTACTACTATTCCAAGCAGAACTAGGTTGTGGGAAAGTTTGCAATCGGTCGCTGCTAACTTCGAGCTGGGCTGTTAGTTTTATGTGCATACCAAATCAAAACGGGGTGCTAAATTGGAAGCGGTAAAGGATCAGCTCTCATGAATCATGCATGTGTCAGTTCCAATTTTCTTGTAAGTTTCTCTCGTCAAAGCCTAAGCTTAATGGCGTTATTTTTTACTTCTATATAAGTTGCAGAATCTTGGAATAACATTTAAAGTTGGGATCTATAAAGTTAATGAAAAATCTTGTTTGTCTTGAATCAAACAAGGAAATGGTCTATGTAAAATAGAAAAGCATAGCTACCGAACTCCAAGTACGTTACACTGGAAATACAGTGATAAATGCTGATTTCTAATAAGCGGCGTCTTTGCCGTGCGTGACTTCAGTTGAATCTCGATAAATCAACGCCCTGGGCGACAGCCTTCTGTTGTGTTTGTACTTTAATATCATCAATTAACATCTGTTTCCTGTACAATTACGGTCACGGTTCAGCCAAACGCACCAGTGCCAACGCTCTTACGCGCTGTAATCCTTTTTCCACACGAAAATATAATCTAGCGCCATGAATACAATCTGCAGCATCAATCAATTAGCGGCGCGATACACGTTCTTGCCATTTGCGGCACCAAACTAATCTTAAACACGCCAACCGCGCTCCTTCACACTTCAATCACGGCGTCAGACCGTGTCCGGGAAAGCCAATTCAAATCTGTGTACCGTGTAGTCGGGAGGGAGGTACAGGCGGTCTTGAAATTGGCAGACGAAAATTAAGAAAAATAGCTCCCCGTGCGGTCGTAACGTGAAATAGAATGCCGCGGTTTTCTTCACCGAACGAAACTTTAATCTTTTAAGTATTTCCTTAGCAGAGAAGCCGGGTGTGATTTTTGAAGGACCAGCACTGGAGCATCAAGGGCTGGGTTTGCTGGTTGTATTTTCCTTTGCGAACAGTTCAATAATGCTGCTGCCTGCTAGTTGCTTACTTTGGTGGCAATCGGAAAGCAACCAAGCAAACAATACGTGCCGTACGGGGCGAGTGTGTGTGTGTGTGAAGGGGAAGTGTGAACACACAAAAATCACCCCAACCACCAACACCCATAAACGCTCGCGGTGGTTTGTGGTGGCGGTACCGTTACGGTCATTTCGGTTGCGGCTCAATCACTCATCGTAGCACGGCGACCCAGCAACACCGGCAAAAACGATCCTCATAAATTGTGTGTTTCGATTGTGTACTGCCACCGTGCCGCGCTCGCACGCGAAGTTGAAGGAAGCCAATAAATAAATATCTCATTTAAATTTCCATACGGTCAGACAAAACCGCCAGCACACCCACTCCACACCATCTCCCGGATGTGTGTATGCGCAAATCTGACGCAATGGAAAAGTTCGCACCATAAATCAAGGATTCTACCCACCGCGCTTGAGGGGACATGACACCGTGTGCGGGCTGTAAGGACGCATTTAGGCAATTTTTGGTCGGCTGTTTTCTTCTTCCTTCTTATTCCTCTCCTATAGTTACCCCTCAAAACTGTGTGCGTAAGAAGATATTGGAGCAAAAAAAAAACGTCCTGAAAAAAAAGGAACATCCAGAAGGTTGTGCCAATTGTGTCAGATCAGGAGAAATTGTCACAAGATAAGGCGGGAACAACTTTGTCATGTCTTGGTGCGGATTTTTGTGTTGTTTTTCATCGTTGTTTTTTCTTTTTGAAGAAGTCTTGAAGGTGGTGCTGGCGTCGAAACACGACACATTGTGGAAGTGTGTCTCAACTTAGCAAAGTGAGGGAAAATAAAAATGTATACCATTCTTGATCATCGACCTAGAGCGGGCGGGTGATGCTAGCTGGGTGGAAGGAATTAATAAAGAATCATCATCATCATTATCATCGGGCACAGAACGGTACGAATGGGACAAATAATCTAAGTGGAAGTTTTACTACCATTCTGGAGAGTTATTCTGATTTTTCTTCATTTTCATTTCGTTTCCTTCCGCAAGAAAACAAAAAACTTGGATCTGAGGGCTCTGCCCAAGTTCTCTCACTTCCTCCCCGTGCTCGGATGTACAATTCGTAATGTGTCGGTTCGAGGTAAGGAGTCATTTGTCTCTCCTCTCGCTCACTGTTGGTCACAATCGTTTGTTTGTTTCTGCTGTTTTTTGCCCTATTCCGACGTTTCACTTTCTATTGGTGCGGCCCTCCGGTCAACCTCGGGGACATGGGGAGTAGTAAGTACTGCACACAATGACGCGGAAAAGGCATGATGCTGGGTTGAGACAACGATCCCTTGATTATTGTGGGGGTGTAGTTGAAACCATCATGGCATGGCTCTTTGCTGTTTGGCGTGTGTACGGTAAGGAAACAAGGGAGTGGAGGAGTTTACGCACTTTTTAACGTACCGCGGGCATATGGCGGAGGCGAGGCTCTTGCTGTGTGTTTTACGTCAGAAACAGAAGGTTGGAGGGAGGTCGATGGTGGTTGGGCTATGCAAGGGCAAAGGTTAAGGGTATAATTCTTCAAGATTTATAATTTATAGTGTTTTATTGGTGGTTTGAGAAAGTTTTCTCGTTTATCTCTGCGGTTACGGCATCATGACTGCAGCAGTCACCATCAATTCATACAGCTACGTGGATGTGTTGGTAAGAAACTGCGTAACACCAGCTTGACGTTCACCGCTACAAATAGGAAATGATTATGTTGCCATTCAAAGTGTTATTTATCTGGTGTGTCTCTTCTCGTTCGTCGTAGGCTTTGTAAGAAAGATGAAAGAATAAACGTGAGACTCCCAATCGTATCGTCACAGTACTTATTATAATAAGCTTAAAATGTATTCATTCGCTTGGAATCGTAATGCCAAAATACGCTACAAATTTGACATATCTGTCAGCATCAAGAGATCTTTAATGGATTGAATGCTCTCCAAGTAGGATTCCAGGACTGAGTAGTTGTGTTTTTTTTTTTGCAACAGTTCTACTGCATGTAACAGGTTGGCACCGATTCACTGCCTTGCAGGCGGTGAAACACGAACCTTCCAGATAGATCGGCAAAACTCTTAACTCAATTAGCTGACGCCAAAAGCCAGTCAGCACATTTCGGACATCATCTTCACCGAGAAGGCACAGTTATAAAGCTTTGCTTCTTTGCTCCTCGAAAAGTGTACATACACGCTCGTACAGCACATTGGACCAGCAGAAAGCAGCCGAAGCCACAGCAACTGGTTGAATGAGGACATCTTTGGAATGACTCGATAAACTTTACCGATCATATATTTACTCATTGGTGTGATAAATGCTTAAAGTAGTTCACGTGACACAGACCAAGGAAGCTGAAGGTTCACTTTACCTTTATTTTGTTTGGCTAACAAATTGCTGAGTAATGTTTCGATGTGCTGGCTCGTGTAGAATTCCTCATTAAGAATTTTGTGTATAGCCACTAACTCACTTCACGCTTATTACATTTACACTAGGCAATGAGGAGAGTTTCTTGTGATGTCAACTAATTATATCATATTTGTTATACTTTTTTTTGTGACTATCTCAGAAACATATGCATTTCTTTTGTATGCCAGCTAGATATGTCGAAGTCAGTCATGTCTAAAAATACATGTACCATCGGCAGAGCTTTAATGCAAATCGCCTGGAAGCTTTACTATTTTTCAATCAAACAAATCAGAACGATTCGCTTGTCAATCTCCGGTGATCATCCCTCCGGGTACGACTGATTTGCACGAGTATCATCAATTTCAGCTCACCATTCCTCAACATCCATGACATGTAAATAGTCTTCTCTTTCTTCCGTTATTTTTTTCTACCCTTAATGGACTTACCCGAGACCGTTGCCTACGAGTCTTTTACCACTCGGCTCTTGTTGTGGGGCAATTAATCAAATCAATCACCCGTCTCACTTGAAGCCACCCGTCTTGAGAATGAAAGGACGCGAAACTTCTTGAGCATGAACCACTGCATGGGGAAGGAAAAAATAACAGTGAGTGAGCGAGAAAGGGAGAGCGATAAAAAATCGCAAGCTTAGCAGAAGCTTGAATATGAAATAGTGGCACACTCGGTGCTTTTGATGGTCAAGTCGTTCCAGCAGCAGAGTTTAGGGATGGGTGGTGGGCACCGATCTGCTACTTCCGTTACGAGCCTTACGATTGTGAAGCCTTGTGTGTGAGTGAGTGGTGAGCGTGCTTAGCCGTGTGACGTTCCCCGTACCATGTCAAAGTGATCATTTTTATGTACACAGTCAAATTAGCTAAACGTTGGCAATATTCAAATAAATAATCAATCAGTTCACAGCGTTATGCCTTCCTTGTGCGATACTCCGTGCGCACTATCTTCCCATCTGCTCGCGTACTATTTATTATCCGCGTCGTCTTCCATAGCACTGCCGATTGTAGAAGAGTCTGCACGCAAGCAACTGATGCTGGAAGACCTTTTTTGTTTTGTTTTGCACTTCCCTCTCCAGACTATAAGCAGTAGAAAGCGATGGAGCCGGCGGGCCACTTGACATGTGCTTGAAAAATGAGCATCCACTCGTCGGAGTAGTTGCTGGATGGTACAGAGCGAAGGCTCGCCACGGTTTTCTTAAGAGTCGGCAACGGCAACGATGTGCGCATACCACCCCGTAGCTATTCGTATTGGGTGACGGAACGGTGTCGGTACGTAAATCCATCTCGGAAGGTAACGTAAAGGGCGAGAGCTTTTATTATATTTTTTTTCGTTCTAACGCTAATCGTTATGTTAGTTTGTTTGCCGTGGGACAAGAGGTGAACCGTTTATCAACAGTTTACGCCCCCCCCCCTTCATTACTATTAGGCCATTTGGGGTCAACGAAATTGTAGACTTTTTTTTTGGCACTCTGGGAGCACTTTTCCTACTAAAAGACAGTGTATCACAAGCTAAGCATCCTTTTTTGAGCAGCTAATGCTAGTTGGCGCGAGGAGTACTTCGAAGCCTACGCTGGCAAAAGAGTTCCCTTGCTTTGTGTTTGATCCTGTGTTTTACTGTTAGGTGTGTGTGAGGCGCTATAGCCCTACAGCTAATACGCTAACGGTGCTAGCGTCGGCATAGGTGCTAAGAATGATTTCTGCAAACTTTCAATCTTTCCAAGAAGGTACGCTCTGTTTTTGTGTGCGGTTTCTGCTTTGTGTAGAGGTTATTAAAGATACGGTGACTCTATTATGCTGACATGGAGCCATGGAGCAACGGTTGCCAAATGTTGGTTCCTCTAGGCAGCATGGTGAACGATGCACAACGATAAGTAAAGCTTGATAGTGTTGTGGTGTGTGTGTGCAGGGTACGAAAAACCAGCAAAATAAACTGAAAGCCCAAGTGCTTGGTGGTGTTCCCTGCGGCGGATCGCACCATTGACGGAATATCACAAGGATGCACCTAATGAACATTTATGCTTATATGCCGTATCACAATTACCGGTATTTTGCTGGCCCTGTCCTCTGCAGCTGTTTGGCGGTGCTTAAGTGTGCAGGCGAGAAGTGTGGCGTGTTATCGTACGTACGCGAGCCGGGGTGTCTCGATTGAAATCTAATATACGCGCACACCAAACTCCAGTACCAGCAATGTGTTGCTTCTTGGCAGATAGATACATACGACAGCCCCGGATGGCAGCAGGAGCAATATTATGCTCTCAGCACAGCAAGACCACAAGCAACCTCCTATGTTTGCGCCGGAGTGCCAGAGGCAGGTGGAGATGGAACAATCGAACGGATACGGCCGATGGAAGCGGAAGCTTAAATCCTGAAACGATGGGGTGCCACCTCACCTCGGCAATGGAAAATGATCCTGTGGAAACCCGCTTTTTAATGGGATTTATTTTTCCTTTTTTTTTGCTGGGGGAGTAAAATGGCCGATATCCGCCTTCCTTTTTTATCGAGCCGGAACGGTAATGCAAAAATCAATTCCGCAGACAGGATCTCGGTGGCAATGATGATGATGATGCTGCACGTTCTACGGGTTCAGCTAATGGTTCTTTAATAGCCAGTAATCAGTGGTGGTCTTCGGAATCGGTAGAATAGTGTCAAGATACATGGGACCAACCACCCGTGGAGGTGCGTTCCATTCGTGTCAATGCTTAGTGACAGGCATGCCGGTACCGAATTACAATCAATGCCCACGGACGCTGTGCGATTTCTGGGCGAAAACGTGAATTAGTGTTGAAAAGGCGAAAATGTCCTTCTCTCCCCATTTCTCTGCATTTATTCTATTCCTGGATCTTTAGTTCGTTGACGCATGAAATTAGATTTGTTCTTTGTTACGCCTCTGTGTGAGCTTCTTTGTTCCTTTTACTTACCGATACAAGTAACAGATCGACAACTGGGGATTACAAGCTTTGGTAAGCTTTTGGCCAGGTGGGACCTTTCGGTTGAAAATTATCCATAAATCATCCCACGCTGCCACAAGCGGTTTGCGGATGTGAAAAAAAAAAAGCAGCGCCTGAGTTCGCCTGTCAACATAATCTGGTATCCAGAGGCCGCACGGTCCATGTTCATAGCATTTCCGGTTTGCGAAAGGTTAAACTCATTCTCCCGGGAACGATGGACACGTTGCAACCAGATTGGGGTGAAAGTTTTTGATAGCAATGTTGGTCGAAAAATCGTGGCCATTGCAAATCCAACACACAACCTTGGCCCCCTTCACCAGGTGTGAGTGAAATGTGTGTGTTTTTTTTTGTTCCGTCACGGACACATGAACCAAATTCAGATTTATGTTTTGTGTTTTGTGCTGAACCCTCTGTCGCTTGTTCGCTGCTAGTTTAGGCCAGATGATCACTGTTTCGTTGTATCTCTGTTCCCGTTTGGACCCAGGGCAAGTGTGCCGGTCGGTTCTGGTCACTGTTATGGCGGAAGGGTTATACGTATGTTTAAAGGTAAATATTATAAATCCTTCAAACCTGTTCCGTTCTCGTCGGTGCAAGCGGCTTGATTTTTTCAACCCACAGTATCGCTCATTGTTTAGACAAGCTTGGTGTGCTACGAGAACCAACAAACCGCTTCAACCCCGGTCGAAGTCAAAGAGTGAATCTGTCTGCCCATGGATGCATGGCCTCCGCTCCGAATGTGCCGTACTGTCTCGCAAACGCGTGGAACAGTTCACTGGTCTAGAGAGCCAAGGGTGGACTTATTCTGCTGTTGGTTTTGGTTTGGAAGTGGCACATTGGACGGAACACGCCGCCCGTCAGTCAAGGTCACATGCATTGGAGTGTCGTGGCTGGTAGCAAATCTTCACGTTCAATTACTCGATTCGTTCGCGTACACAACGTTGTTTACCTGTGGAATGTTGTTTTTGCCGTCTTGTGATCGTCGTACATGAAGTTATGAAGCCTTTCGGTCGGATGTGGTGTGTTCAGTTTCAGAATGTGTGAGAAAATGTTGCCCTTTCATTTCGTCTCCCGCAAAGGAAAAGGATGTAAATACATATTGGCGGTAGTACATTTTTGTAGTTGTGAACCAGGGCTTGCTCTGTGCTAAAGCTAAAGTTATTCTATTTGGATTCTGTACAGAGGCAGTGCGAGCATCTGGTGGTGTGTATAAATCTTTTTCATTAACACCCACGTATGTGGGTCGAATGTGCAACCCACTGCCCACCAGCTTCATATTTATTCAACGAATTAGAAGCTGGCATGTGACACAGTTCAAGTTTCGGTTTGCATTGGATTCGATTGCACGAATGTTTGATCTTGCTAAGCGTTTAACCAGTCGCTGTAAAAAGAGGTTATGGCGTGTACAAAGTGTTGCTCTTGAAGTGCATATTACTCCATACGGAACAGGTTTATAAAAGATGGATAAACTAGAATAAAAATCGATTGCCACTGCAAGAAAACTTACTTCTACTGGTGGAAATGATTCTTAGTGTGTATGGACCAGGGCCAGAATTGGTTATCAATAATAAATGAAACAATAAACCGGAAAAGCCATCTAATTGATATTAAATCGCAACAAGAGTGATGAAGGACACAACACGCTTAATTAATCGGAATCCATTCTTTACTCTAGTATCAGTTTTAATTTCCTTGATTTATGAACCGAGTGTTCGATTACAAACGTTTTGTCGTCTACTACTGTTTCACCTGTAACATCCTGTCGTGAGCATCATGAGATGGTATTGCTGTGAACACTTTTCTAACCCTGCCTGATTAGAATGAATGTTATCTATTTTTTGGGATCGTGAACCAATCGGCCAACAATACAGCGCAACTCCGCAAAGGAGCATATCTTGTTTGGCACCCTTATTAACACCGAAAATGATCCATGGAAGCCATCAGTCATCAAAGCAGGAGCCTTCATTTCGTTATTAATTTTTGTCACGAAAATCTTGCCCGACAGTGCTGATCATTGGGCATGATATTAAGCGATGGATATCAATCACTTAGGAGTATTTATGTTCAGAGGATATTAATTTATTGAAATTATACAACAACGCATGCCTGCAAACTTGATATGAGGGCAGTCTGTTGTCAAGAAAACTAATGACAACCCATAAATTAAGTGTTTCAGTTGTTACTGATACAAAATACTTGCGCTTCAGCATTGCTGGGATCAGACTCGTGTATTTTTCCTTTAAATTCATGGCTGACCCATATAGCCTTCATGGATTCAAATCTTCTATGCGGCCGACTGATATCGCCCACAACAATACATTAATAAGTGTAAAAATTAAGTAAGAAGAAAATGACTGTGATATGATAATTGGTCAAAATTGAATTTCAATTTGATATCTTTCCAAGAAGCACAAAATATAGGAATATGGATTTAAATTATGCCATGACACACGCGCTTGCGTATGTCTGTTGTTCACCCTTTAACTAATAGCTGAAATACTCGCCGTAAATACTGTCCCTTTTTCTGGTTTTAGTCGGCTATTAATGTAGCAGGAAAACATTTCATCGCAATCAACTGTCAACTGTGTGCTTCCAGTCACTCACCTTATCCTTCTCATAATAGCCGAGCGTAACGGTGGTTTTTAGGCCCCACCGTGGCCCAACTTTATGTATGTACATACACGCTGTCGTCATCATCAGGGGCTCTACCCCCCCCTTTGCCTCTATTCTTATTTCGAGTCCCATCATCATTATCGTAAAGCTCTTGTCTGTGACTCGTTGTCCTCGGTGCACTTCATGAAGCGCTGCTCGGAAACGAGGCGTGTGCAAGACGACGCGACGATCCCATCATTTACACCATCGCTACCGAAGAAGGAGATTCGAAAAGTACCACCTTCGAAATTATGGCAAGGCCGTAAAAAGACACAGAGAATCAGTCAAAAATGTCAAGTAGCAGTGGAGATGCGAGAGGGTTTGCACCATTGCGGAATGCTGCACGGTGGGTTCTGGTTTAGTAGAAATCGAAATCCTTCAAAGAAGTGAGGGGTTACATATAATTTGCGTTACCTTTAAAGAGAGGGCAAAGATAGTACAGCAACGCAGGAGAAAAGTCGATTTGTTGTAAAGGGTTGCCCTCGGATCGTAAGGCACTGGCACTCAGCAAGGTGCTCGGGTTACAATGCGTTAATCAGGTCGATGAAATGGATAAGAAAAATGCTAGCCTTCCAGTTAAACACAGAAACGAAGATTTTTGACATTTATGTTCGCTAATTAGCAGCGCATCCATCGTAGCGCAACCATCGCAAACGTAAAGGTTGTGCGGAGTACGAAATCGGATGGATGTTTCGTCTTTTTAAGCATACAATTTTCTTCACCTTTCAGAGCTTTGGAAATCGTGAGTGTAGAAACGGTTGAAAATAAAAGGAGAAACATCGGCGGGAGAAAAAAAATCGCCAGAGTCATTGCCATGAAATCGTTGATAACACCGATAATGATTACAGTGGATGTTACTGTTGCGAAGAAAAAAACAAAAACCGCTTTTTGCGACCTGCCCAAACTTAAATCGTAATGACGTTCGTGCATGTGTTTTAAATGTAATCTATAATTAAATCCTTTCGCCCTCCGTTCAATTTGAAACTTTAACAAACACCAAAAACACTCGCAAGGTACGAAAAATCATTATTTGTTCTTAAGAACTAATTGAGTCTTGGCATCGAACGCAAGTTCTCGTAGCTGTGAAGCGAACTTCATAACCACATGAGAACCACAACACTATGAGTGTGTTTGTGTAAGTGCTTTTATAATTAACTGTTCATTCGCCGCACTCTCCATGTCGTACATTGGAGATGCAACAACTTCTCACCGGGTGCAACAACAAACACACCGACTGTCATCCTGGGAACAACCATATCTAAAAAAGGATATGATTAGATCGTGCACGGCAGAACGTTGAAATCAAACGTACCCAAACAGTCCGTGAACTACAGAGTGTGGACAAATGATTTCGTCTGTTGTGCGCTCGTGCTTGCACCTTATCTCGGACACTCTTGCGTTTGGTCAAAAGTCCTAGCGCTTGCCGGTCCAATCGACGCTCAAAACAGTATAGCTGGTGTCGATCCCTATCAGAATCTATTAGCGGAAGGTGGCTCGCCCGTACAGGATTTAACAACTTTTAGTCGCACGCAATCTGAAACGCTTCCGAAGCAGCTACCACACGAGAGTTCCTGTCGGCGACGTGGCACTAACCGTGTTCTAGATTGTGGTAATATTCCTGCTGAACACAATCACAATACCTCTCTGGACAAGGAGGGAAAATGAGGGAGTTGGTGTGCAGCTGGTTCAAAATTATTTGTTCGCAAAGTTTGTCAAAGTGGGTTTTCTTGACGGAAAACTAATGCTCCGTCGTACTGTGTTGTAGTCTCGGCATCGTCACTTTCATACAGCCGCGCCACGTGCGTTTTCTGTCTTTCCAAAAGTGTGGAACTGGGAAGCAAATGTGGCGCTGTTGGTCGTCGGTATTAATATATTCCAAATTCCAGCTGCCGGGTGGCGAACAACGTACGGTGGTACAGACGAATTTTCTTTCCCTATATCGACTACAGCGTACATAACTGTGTGCAGTAATTTTCCTCCACTGCGCAGGAAGAAGCTGTACCGAGATAAGCATTAGCAGGCTGTGAAAGTAGTATGATGGAAAAGGCGACTGTGTGATAGGACCTTTCGCTTTCGGTGTCGGTTGAATAATTCCAACAGGCTTTTGTGTGCGTATGTGTGTGGTGAGTGAAGGTAGTGAAATATTTGTTTTTTCTCCAACCAGGTGTGAAGCGTGCAGTGAAGAACGCAGTTTGCTTTGATTTAAGTGAAACATGCGGATGTAAAAAAGTGCATCAAAGAAAAGCCATCTCATTCCTGTGGAGCTCAACATAGCCATCACAGGGTGCAGTTTATCAAGCAAGGTGTTTAAAGTGTCGCTTAATCTGTCGGGCTTAGATTCTACTCGGTGCGCTCTGGGCGTTTGCCAAGCATTTTGTGTTTCGCGCCAGTGGTTAGTTTTGTTTTTTGTTGTTTGTTCTGGTAACTCTCGGTAAAAAAAAACAGTGAAAATGCAGCATCATCCAGGATCCTGGTACATTCCGTGGGGCGTCCCGGGAATGGGGCTGCAGAAAATGTTGGCGGTACCGTTCAATCCGGCCACTGCCGGGTTCCATCAGCCACAGATAGCGGCCGCAGCCGTGCAGCCACCGACCGTACAATCGGTGCAGAGTCAGCAGGTGCAGCAGGCCGCTGCAACTCAGCAGGCCGCCTATCAGCATCCTTTGCATCATCCAGCTGCAGCCCTGCATAATACGGCCGCCGTGGCCGCCGCAGCTGCAATGCATCAGCACCAGCAGCAGCCTCAACAGCCGCATCA
>KB696446.1:0-12472 GCA_000349165.1 Anopheles christyi | reverse complement strand
ATAGGCCAGCATGACCACATAGGTCGTTACGCCGAAGAAGAAGATTGATCATAAATAATGTTAAGCTTACGGGAAAACGGTTCACAAAAGAATCAAATTGTAAAAATTTACCCCTCATTCTTTCTGTACGAATGAGTTGATGCTTTATTCCCTTTTATATGGTTCTATAACTCTATCAATTTAGCATCACTATTATTGAACTAGATTTTTAGGTACATCAAACCAGCTTTGATGAATAGAGTTTAAAATTATAACATGTTGTTTTGAGGCAAGAATGTACACAAAACATACTTAATGAAATTTCGTCCTGAAAGCCTTCTAAATATAAATCTAGACTAGAGCCATTATAGGCCTAAAACCACGACAATTGTTGTTCACCAACTTATTACTGCACACATAAAATATTCACTATTTCCTACATTAATTGAGGACATCTTATTGAAACATTGAATTTCACTCAAAAGCATATTTTGTTGAAAAATGCCATACGGTCCATCGTGTACACTGATAAATTCAATGCGAATTGCGTAAGTATTGTTTGCGTCACATGACGGCATCGCATCTAATTTATACCGATTGCCTCAACTAGAACGATCTGTTATAAACAATTCAAAGAACAATCAATCGGGTAAAAATCGACGCTTACTAACCACAACTGGTCCAATCGATTTAACCATCGGTGCTCCTTCTTTATCCCGGAAAAACGAAAAAAAAAAACACAAACACAACAAAAAAAAAAGAAAGAAGTGTGAACCATCGCTTTTCCCAGTTGAATGTTCCGATTGTAATGATCTTCATTCATTTTGAATTTTTAATGCCTTTTGCTTTTGTTTACATGTAACGCTCGCTATCTGTTTCCTTGCCCGGTGTGCCTTTTCCTCCAATGTTTCCCAAACATTCCCGCCTCACGGCTAGGACACTTGACTTGCCTTTAGTTGCACGACCCGGCCCGGCGATAATCTAAATAATTGGCTTTTCAACATCGTGTACGGAAGCCCCGCAAGTAAGGCGACGAAGCAACGCAACGCACACACATGTGCGCATCGCGGACGCCGTCCAGATTGGTCTACACCGCTGTGGCTGAGAGTTTTGAGAAGAGTCGTTTTTGATCGCCTGAGGTTAGGACGCGTGCGATCGGGCAACGCCGCCAACCTTCCGCAATCCTCAACAAGCAACGGCGGATACGCAACGCATCCTTTGTTTATCCCGTGTGCGGGGGCCGACTTCATGAACGTTTTTTACGACGCCACCAGCCATTACTAAACGTGAGACCTTCGGGAGGGGAGCCGGGTGCGCAATTGAAATGAACAATTGTTTTCACCAGATCCGCTCAAAGCCAGACCTACCGAGTTGGCTTCACATCGTGTTCCAGAATGACTGGCTTCAGGAGATTTTCGGACCGCATGATCCATTGGACCTCCCGTTTGGCTAGTCGAAAATCCAAACAATAAGGAAAGAATTTACGACAACCGATTGCTGAAGTCATACTTTCCACACTCATGCCACACGGTGCTAGTACTGATTTATTACCTTGTTGCTCAAGATATGTAGCAATCCAGTTTAAATGACCGAAACTTTAATAGTTTACAAGACTCAAACTCTTTCGTAAACCTTCTGGATCCTGTTAGATATCTCGCTTAAAGGTTGTGGTCCTCTTACGCAAAAGCGCTCGATAGGACAATGAGTTTGTTTGGAGCACGTAAGTTTAACGGGGCAACAACATAACTGAGGCTATGTTATGGTGAAGCTAGCACAAGGCAACAGTTTTATGACCCTGCTAACATCTGCCCTTTTCCTAACTGGATGGCATCGGATGGGCTACGGATGAAAATGGTGTGGTGAGTTTTACGACTGATCTCATTGCTAGAATCGATTGCATGAAAATGACCACCCATGCGTTGATTTGTCGAATACATAGCGACAAAGTATTGAGACTTGTAGGGGATGTAGTGATGCCAATTCCTGAAATTTTTCGATACAAACTTACAATACCCAGCGAACTACGTCAACAAGACGCTTTGGTTGCCACTATATTAACAACATTTTCTGTGAGGATTTCTTTGAAATATATAATTGCATGAATGTATGGCTTGTTTTTTCTTATGATATGCGACATAACGACATCGAGAACGCATGCCACATTATCTTAATAAAATAAGAAACCTTTACATGCTTCCAATAAAAGAAAATTCATTTTCTTATGCGTATCATTGATCAAAACATGTTTTTATTTTCTTTTTCATCTTACAACGGGAACATTGTCAACCTACACTAGCAGTTTTTCGTGCATTAAACATACTCACAGGAAACAACACTATGTACACATATAGACACACGCACACGCATTAATCGATTTCTACATTTTCACACTCGTCCTCGTCACCTTCACCCGCCGAAGACAGCACACTACAATGTCCACTCGCATCCACATCCATCCTGCTGCGTGGTCGTGCACCATCCGATCCAGGACCCGACAGTACCGAGGGTGACCGTTGACCAACGGAATTAACATTTTCCGGATCACTATCACACCGGGTGGAAAAGTTGAGCGGTCCCGACGATGATACCAGTGGCCCATGATGTGTGCCGGGTGGCTTGCAGGAGGTAGAAGAGGTAGAGGACGAGGATGATGGTGTGGGCAGCACGACGGAAGGAGCTATTGGCCCATTCGGTACGGTGGCCATCTTCGAAGGGTAGAAGTAGGAAAAGGGCATCGGAGGAATTCCCGGCATACCGTACGCCATTTGTATCTGAGTGGAAATGAAAATAAAATATTGCAAGATCGAACTACAAACGTGGATGATTGCTCCTGGATCCTACCTGATGCCGATAGACGTTCAAGAGGGCCGGATCCAATCCGGTTGCGTAGTGTGGCTGACCGGCCGCTAGCATTGGTCCGTACGATCCATCTTCTCGTACCAGCACCTGCACCGGCACGCGCTTCGTCGCACTCAGCATTGCGGCCTCGTGCTGTTGGATTTGCTTCCTTTTGGTTTTGTAGCGACGATTTTGAAACCAGATCTTAACCTGTGTTTCGGTGAGACGCAAATTTTTCGCCAGCTCGGAACGTTCCGGTCCGGAAAGATAGCGCTGTTGAGCGAAACGACGCTCAAGTTCAAACACCTGGGCATGGCTGAAGGCGGCTCGGGAACGCTTTTTCCTAGCGGAAGGCATCTCTTCGCTTGGATGTAGAGGCGTCTGTTGGCCACCGTGCAGACCCCCCATCCCGCTGGTGTAAGGTGATGATGAGTCACAATCTACACGGGGAGAATGGTAGAAGGGATGCTTATTGAAAGACATGTTTATAGCTTCGTAAAACCAAACACACGGTCACATTAGCCTTGCTATGAATCGACACGTGTGTGACATTAGTCTCGAATGGAAATGTTAAAAGTGCACAACTACCTCCTCCATGGGGTGGTAAGGTTCGTACACATTAAGCAAATTATTTATTTACGTCGTTCTTGGCAACGGATGCTCGTACCTGAATCGTTTTCCGTCAACCGTCGCATATCGATGGGACTTTCACTTCGATGATGTGCTGCCTTGCCGAGCCTGTAACAAGTGGCCACCGATCCGGACGGTCGTCCCGCACCTTCCAGCAACATGCTGGCAATCCGTTCCTTGGGTCCCCCTTCACCTTCGCCACCGTTCGGACGGGAAGATACTTCCTCTCCAGTATCACGCACTGAGTCCGCGGTTACCATGAAACAATCGAGGGACCCTCGGCGTAAGGCAGGTGGCAACCCGTTCATTGGGAAGCCAGTTACCGTGGTACCATTGTTGTTGGTCTGATTGTTATTATTGTTGTAATAACTCAAGCCCAACTTTCCGTACAGTCCTTCTTCGACGGACGATCGTGGACTTCCGGAAGGTTCTAGGGTCGTTGCGCCTCGTCGAGAAGCGTGAGAGTGACGGGTGTGCTGTGCGTGGTAATGGTTGTGATGATGGTGTCGAGGATGATAAAACGTCTTCATGTCTTCCTCGTTACCGGACGAGTCGCCCGAACTGTGACGCTCAACCCGGCGGCTTCTGGTGAGGATATCGTTTATCGAAAAGGGTGTCGAGACGATCGACTTGGCAGTCGAAGCAGTCAAGCTCATGGCACTGCTTGCAGTTCGAACAACGTCACGGTTTTTAATCACGGCACAGTCACACACAAGAAGCTTACTGCTCAAATGATTGGTTCAACACACGCTTGTAATCCTTTTATAATGCCGAAACGATTAATTCACATTAAACACAAATTGTTATTGGTTCGTTATTAGATGCAACAACCATTTACACAGAACTACTCGGCCCCTCACGACCATTCCATCAGTTCACTCCTAAAAACTCCGAGCAGACCCCGACCGGTAGAAGCACAACCGCACTTAACGAGCTGAACAGCACGAATGAAGCGCACACTTTTCCCGCAAGCCACTGTGCTCGGGAAAGAGTTTTTCCCATTTCCACGAGCATCAGTTTTCGTTTGCCCTTCCTCCCGGATCTCAACCATTCGCCATCCATCCACCACCGGCTCTACACCACTCTCTGGCGCACTTCGATTGGATAAGAGGCGAGCCGTGATTGGTTGAAGCTTGTTCGGACGAACGATATTTTCAGGGTTGTTTGTTTAGCGTGAGAGCGCGCATGGCCGGGCGGACGGTCGGGCAGTAGCGAGAGGGTGAAATCTTGTGGGAATCATAGGAAGAGGGTTGCTTATCTGGTTTCTCTTCCTTCGTTTGTGTTGTTTTGCGAGCGTTTGCGGCAGGAGTAATGGCGAGCTGAAAGTGAGCGACGATTCTGCGCTTCTTCTGCCGAACGTTCCACGGGAAGAAAGAAACAACAACAAAAAAAAAACAATCTTGCCTGGGTGATAGATAATAAGTAAACATAACAAGGACAAGCGAACGAAGCTTCAAGGTGAGTGTTTCCTTTTCTTTTTTTGCTGGTTCTTAAAACGGAAAGCGAAAAACGAAACACGTACGGAAAATGTCCATTGTGCTTAGGAGAAAATGAAGGTGTTCGTGTGGGCAATGTGGCGAAGCGAATGGGCAAGTGTGCTGAATCATGGCAATTTTGGTGGTTCTAACGAGCGTCTGCCGCTTTCGCTTCGTGGGAGAAAAAGGGGGGGATGGGGAGTGGGTTCGGAATGCATTAGCTTTAATGGTATTACTTTCGGGAATGAGCTACTTTTATTTGAGAGAAGAAGAAAAGAAACAAGAAGACAACGAAAAGTATTTTATTGATTGGATTTACCTTTGGCAAAAATGACATTTGGATGAAAACGATAAGAATTTTGAGAGAAATTTAGTTATTTATTATCATTGTGCAGTATTACCTAAAATATAATTATTTTTAAAAGGCGGTTTAACACATGTCCCCATATGGACTTATTGGCAGAAAACAGAGACTAGTGCGATATAAGGATAAGGAATCAACTGTTAAGTATTACATCTAAATCCTTAGTTAATAACACATAGAGGAACGACACACAATGAGAATGTTCAGAACATGAAATTCATATCCTTTTCTACGTTTATGTTTTTTACATAACTAAAGCAATTAAAAAAATGGGCAAATCTTTAATTTTTTTGTTATATCACCTTTTGGAGAATCCATCAGACCAACGATAAAGTTCACAACTCTGCTATGTAGAGTCCAAATTTTACATCGTTTTCAGTTTATTGGCGATTCCATGGACAAAAACAGTAAGTTAGGTAGTGCTATCCGAAAATGGCCAATTCCGGCATTTATAATACCTTTATTCTTCTGGAGGGTGAATGGATGCTAAATTGAAGTCATCCGACAGCACTACGCACTCTAAGAGATTCCGATTTACTCTGCACCAAGCTCTGGAAACCCCGACTCGTTGATCAATAACATAACTTCCCTAAAATTGTCAATGATATAAAAAAGTGTCAATTTTGATTACATTAGTCAGTTTTGCATGTCATTTTATATAGATATTTGTATTTATTTAATCTCCAACGGGCCCCGAGGCCTAATTGGAATAAGTTCTCTGACGCTTAACAAGTTATATAATAACAAATGGTGAAAAAAACAAACAATCTGATTTTTTTATTTACACCGGCGACGGCAAAAGCCGGAGTCTTTTCTTGAAGCACTGGGGTGAAATGTCAAAATTGTAAGCTTCAGGAGATGGCGTTAAATTGGGTTGACCTGGGGAGCATAGGGTCGGAACGACCAGCGCTGGAACGGGGCTGAACTACACGCAAAGTGTCTCTTGACTTAAGTGGTCGATAAGGTGCGTAAAAGTCGATGCAGGACAGCAAGTGCGATACACGCGTAATACTGTACTATTATTTACTATTATTTTTTCCATTTCTGATTTTTGAAGAAAATTGATGCGTACGCTAGAAAAAAGCACAGCACCTAGCTTTAGGTATAGCACCGAGTAAAAATGGGAGAAAAATACATATAATAATTATGCAAGGGAGAGAAGGAAGGACTTCGCACAAGCTCTATTTTATTGTGAGTATTGTACGAGATAAACTCTAGTCTAGCATTTAACATTGTTTGATTTACTTTCGAGAGTGTTAACTTCAATCAGACGCAAGGTATTTAGTATTTCTGCTCACAGTATTTCTGTTAAGACTTCCTGTAGACTTTATGACAATGTAAATAATAATTTTTCATTTGTTTATTTTTAAAATGCAAAGTGATTGGCCAACGTAGCGACCTTGCCACACGATTTGAAAATAAATAACTAAAGTGGTTGGGAATTTCCAAAAACTAGCACGTAAACTACCGCACAAGGACGAGAGACAAAATGAAATGAGCGCGTAGAGTTCCTATCAAACTTATCCTACGTTTGAATAAATAGAGTAGCCATTGCCGTCATTGGGTCACTATCGCATTGTCGGAAAATTCTCTCGACTGCCAGCGTAGAAATCCTATAATTATGTTTCCTTTATCAATTAATTCGTTGTGATGTAGATGGAAATCGAGTTTAGGATCGAGTGTAACTCCTATATCCTTGTGTGCCGGATATATCGTAGTTCAATATTATGGGACAATGTCTACGGTAGAACTAAAAACACGCACATTTATCAAGAGATATTTGCAGACATTTTCAATATTCAAGATAAACTTGTTAACATCTAAAAGGTAGGCATAGCCTGTATACAATAAACAGTGAGGTTCTCATAAAAAGGATTCAAAATAAAAACAAACCTTAGGCATAGTACCGTCACATTAAACAAGTATTCCATTTCAACATGTGTGAATATGTTTCCTGTAGGTATCTTTTTAATTGTTATAATCATTTTTAGTACGACCTAAGGTTCCTGTAAACTGAAATTGTTGTTTTTTGTGTTTCAATTTTACATGAAATCTATAGATGTAAAGAGAATTATGATTGACCTACACCTACCTACACTGGAAATATCTATTGTGTAATTTGTTTTACCATCCCAGCAAGACTATCCTTTCGCCACTTAAGAGACACCTTTTTTTATGTGCAGTGAATTCCAACATCCCAAGCGCGCACTTCACATATAAATCACAGTTCCTCCCGGAAACCACCAACGACCCTCCGACCGACCGCCCATACTTCAACGGCAGACGCGTAATGCATCATCAAATGTGAAAAGTGTTCGATGAGTGATCACTTCGCTTAATTGAATATTGACCACCGCATCTCAGACAACGCGTAGAGTGATATTCGATAATCCTTGAGTATGCATGGTTCTCCGTTTCCCCGATGTTGGCAGGATTTTATTTCATAGTGAAGGAAAATGTGAACAATGGTCAGACGAAGTAAGAAAGGAAGGGCTAGAAGTGTTTGTATCGTATTTCATAGCGCAAAGTAAAGTAAAGCAATGATCCAGATTTTTCGTTCTTTAACATGCCTTTGGAGCTATTTGGTTCCATTCGTTTGCGTTTGACTGAATGGTACTCCGAACTAGACCCTACATTTTCAACTATCTTTGTGTACACACACTTCAAAATCGGCTTTGAAACTCACCCCTCTTCCAAAGTTGCACTTGCTGATCAACTTTGCGATGTTTACACTGTCATCTGATGATGATTACCCTACAGCCTTCACTAAAGTCCATCCCTATTGGCTCCATCGACTATATCAATCGCGCACAGTCTGAACAATCGTACGACCACGCACCGTTAACCATTGTTTTGACGTGTGAACGGAAGCGTTCGGATTTCCGGATCCGGAACTGCAAGGCGCTAATTAACTCACATTTTAACCCACGCTTCCCACGTACCCTCAGTTATCCTTAGCCGGTAACAGTGCCCATTTGTACTGCGCACGTGGCGTTGAATAATTTCCATCCTCACCTTGTTCCCTTGTAACAGCATCCAGATATACGATTCAGCCAACACCCGCAAAAGCCGCAGGCAAAACAAATTCACAAAAGTAACACCTTCCGGGCAGTAATTTCAATTAGTGTCTATTATCCAAGGCTAGCAACAGAGAATGGGAATGTCGGGATGTCTGCCAATCGTAACGACAAGGAGATTAACTCGTCAAGAGTGTATGTGTGTGTGTGTGTGTGAGCATTCGAGTATCGAGAAACAATGGGAAAAGTTTAGCAACAGTTCACCCTCAGCCACTGTGAAGCAGCTCTCACCGTCCATTCTTTCTGCTAGTGGTTTTTTTTTACGGCAACTTGTACGTCGCGATAAAGTGTTGTTCTAGTTGAGTGACCGTGGACAATATGCTACCATGATGAGATCATTGTCAAGTTTCCCGAGTAGGCTTGTGGCACGGGTTGGTGTTACGCGCACACGTCGACTGTAAGCTGCAAATCCGCTTGCGGCAAAGTGTCCTCTGCTGGCTGGTTGCGGTGGCATGGTAAGTGGAAAATTTGCGAGCTCTACACTGGAATTGGCACGCCGGGAAAGTGTCCTCTGGATTTGAATAGTCGACCGTGCCAGTGCACAGGTCTAACGACATGGTGAGTGCACTTTTGTTCTGGCCGTCTTGAACGAGGGGTTTGATGTTTTGGGAGTGATTTGAATGACAATATGTTCATCGAGAAAATCATTCACAAATCATATGCCAAAGGGAGTGACCAACTAAGCAGTTTTTTTTGGGAATACGAGATTATACAACGATACGGCAAGGAGAAGATAGTATTTTTGGATGGTTACAGCGGCTGAAGAAAACAGCGCAGTTGAAGTGTGTGGCACTTTGCTGTGTATTATTCAAGTTTTCAAGAAGCTGTGGCTATTAAAGCGAATGAACTGTATGAGGCAAATGCCTTTTGTCATTTCCGGAACACATTAAAGAAAAGACAAAAACAATCGACCATTTACCAATTTTCGAAAATCTATATTAATAAATTAATACAATAAAATTTAATTGCTAAAAGAGCCTCAATTATTGATTTTATTTCTTATTTCATAAACACAGTAAAAGAGCCTTTAACTGTATATTAGCGCGTTTTCGGCCCTGGAACCAATTATTTCACTTTTCATATACATTGTATGGAAAAGAGTCTCTCACAAAACGAGTTTTTCGTGTAGCGAGAGAGTCACTAGAACGAATTACACTCATTATTAGAGGGTCCACTGTATATACATATTTTGAGTGGAATTGATATGAAGAGGATAATACGTACTATTTGAAAAATAATTTAAAAAAATAAGAATATGTTGTAAAGTTGTTAATGTAGAATTAACATAAAACAAGAATTAAAAAAAGATATATTTGTGAAATCTATCATTAACAAGTATTCTTATTATTATCGAATTTTAAAATTTATTTTTTCTCCAGTGACCATATAGTTCTGCTTCTTTTTTATGCACCTGGAAAAGCCAACATGATATTCAGATAATGGCGAAAAAATCATGACGAAAGCGATGGTTGAATTTCTTCACAAAAAAGGTACAAGGTTTTGTACAAGGTACAAAATCCGAACGGCAGGTGATACTGTTAATACACTTATTCTACACAATTTAATTTTGTTGCGCCTTTTTTCGTGACGTGAACCGTTGGGCCAGTGGAGAAGTACAGCGAGGATTATTCTTAAATCGGTATGACAGATTCAGATAAAATGGTAAGCTCGCTTGCTTGAAAGAAGAGAGGGAAGATTTTTTTATTCCAAATATTTATCTAAATATAAGTTTATACCTTTTCAAAAATGTACTAGAAATTCTTGGAAAAAAATTTAATCTAAAAAAAAACTTTCATCATACCATCTTTACAGTATCTTCTTGTAGTTTCTTTGCATAACTGATGACATGTTCCAAGTGGAAGTTAACTTATTTATCATTTTGTTTTAAATCTAATAAAGGCTAGAATAATCAGAACAGTTTTATTATATTGTATTTTTTTGAATCTGATGCTTTAGACGAAATGTTAACGTTTTTTAATGGAGCTTTAAAATCACACTTTCTGTAGAACGGGTCCTACAACAGGGTCCTATAACACACCAAATTTTGTTTATTTGCTGACTTTCTCATTTATATGTTAACATTCTCCTAAAAAACATTCAGTATACAATTTTAACCGTTTTTATTGTTAGTTTCTTCGCGTACTAGACACTGCAAATGGTTTGCGGAACAAAGGTTGGAGGCCACTGCTACAAAAAAATAAATGCGTTTGATACATCTTTTTAGTAAAGTTGACATTCAATGGTAATAACGATAAAAACAAAGTGCTTAAAAAGTGCTTAAATCCTGATCCCTTTTTGCAAATCGTTATTTCCGAAGGAAAGGGATGAAACAGTACTCGAAAAATGGAGTGTAACGTAACACAAATAGCATACCTTTCAGGCGCTCCGAAGTTTTAAACGCCAGCAGATGGCAGCACAATCACATGCTTCGGAGCACGCACGTAGAGTACATTTATTGATTTGAATTCACATTAGCCGTTAGATTACCGATTCATGCAACATTTATGTGAATTCGTGATTGGACTGAATTTGTGAACTTGATTACATTTCGTCTGTTATTCTATAATTAAATAACTATATGTATTGAATATAAATCATACTTATAAAGCAACATCATTAATTTCTTTACGTAAAAACAAAACATTGTTTAGATTGAGCCAAATGTAGCCCTTAATTAAACATTCGTCGAATCTAATCTTGGCTGTTCAAACAAATAGTTTTGTGAAAGACCGGTTATCTGTGACTTAGTTTAACCCATAAGGATATTGTTCAACAAATTTAAATAGTAAAGTATGAACAGTCGCGTCTTAAAATAAACCAAGTTTGTTAAATGTTTGTTGATAATATAACTGTTTTGAATCGATCCAATGTACACTAATATTAGGGTTGAACAATAAAATGTCTCTTGTTGGTTAAACACAACAAGATAAGATAACAATTTCAATGATTATCACCAATACTTTCCCTCGCATGTTTATTTTTATAAAATATTAATCACCCCATATTTCCACAGCTTCCCAAACATTACTTCTGTCTAATATCTTGTGCCCCAGCCAAATGCATCGTAAACAATATCCAATTTCTCAAAGAGTACAACCCAATCCCGTTTTCTCCCAATCGATAACAAAGAAAAGCTCCCAAAACAGACTCCCATTGACTCTCCCGTCTTAGTTTCGTACGAAAATCAAGTAAACCTGAAGCCCCCCCCCCCCCCTGAAGAATAGATTTTCCCATCGTCCCTCATTTTACACTGTGCAGCATCAAGCGTGTCACTATCTTTGATGGGAAATTAATGGGTGCCACTAGAAAACCGATTGGCGGGTGAAGTAAAATCGAGCGAGAAAACAGAAAGGAATAGTCGCATCCTCTGCACCACGCAACCACGCACTACACCAAACAACCGAAAGTGTTCGTTGCAACTCGCACGCACAATTAGAACACGCACCGGCTTGTACGTTGGCGTACGATGGCGTAGAGCAAAACTACGATTTATGGCATTTGGCCATCGGCTTCATTTTATCCCTCGAGCTTAGGCGCGCACTCGGCCACTTACACACATGACTTACGATCGTAGCCGTGGCTGTGTGCGAGTGAGCAAGAAGAGAACCGCCGAGACCCGAGATCGTAAGGGTTATCCGGGGCTAATCGTTTCCTTGACAGAACGTAAAGCAGATGCCCTCGGTCGACCTCGCGAGGGGTGCGAGACGTGAGAGTTTTTCCCTGGTTTTTGCGTCCACGGAAACTGGGCCGAGCTGGAGCCAACGAGAAAAGGAGGCGAGGAGGAGAAAAGAAAAACGGTGAAAACGGAAGGAGCACTGTTCCGCGATTCCGTCAATCAGCGAGTCAGACGGCGGTCCGATGGGCGAAGGAATGAATGAACTTACACGCTTTAATCGATCATAATGCAATCGCTGGAAGCAAGCAATGAACGATTTGGTCTTTATTTGTTTGACATACCAAGCGTCGAATCGGGTTTCATTCGCTGTCAATCGCTGAACGGGCGACCATTTTGTGCCATTGCCCGACAGCAAACTGATGTGTCAGCCGTCTGCTTGCTTATTAGATTTCACTTTTTTCGGCAGCTACTATCAAATTACGATTGACCTAAA